>CALNXK010000518.1:50000-80000 GCA_942486035.1 Porites lobata | reverse complement strand
ATTTTCTACGGACATTGGTGATATCGATTAGATGTTTTGAATGGATTTCTATGGTGGCCGATATAGACATAAGACGAATAATAGATGGCAAAACGTATACAAACTTAACAAAAAACACCCCAACTTAATTAACATCATGTCAACTTAATGATACCCAGGCAAACTTAATAAAACACATGCAAACTTAATAATACGCAGGCAAACTTAGTAAAGAGCAAGCAAACTTAATGATACGCGTGCAAACTTAGTAAAGAGCATTCAAAGTTAATAATACGCATGCAAACTTAATAAAACGCACGCAAACTTAGTAAAGAGCATTCAAAGTTAATAATACGCATGCAAACTTAATAAAACGGACGCAAACTTAGTAAAGAGCATTCAAAGTTAATAAGTTAATAATACGCATGCAAACTTAATAAAACGCATGCAAACTTAGTAAAGAGCATTCAAAGTTAATAATACGCATGCAAACTTAGTAAAGAGCATGCAAACTTAATAATACGCATGCAAACTTAGTAAAGAGCAAGCAAACTTAATGATACGCAAGCAAACGTAATAATATGCATGCAAACTTAGTAAAGAGCATTCAAACTTAACAATACGCATGCAAACTTAATAAAGCGCGTGTAAACTTAATAATACGCTTTCATACTTAACGGAACATGCGCCACCTTAACAAAGAGCATACAAACTTAATTTTGTGCAAACGTACTAAAACGTGCGCTAATTTAACAAATCACTAAGTTTGCATCCTCTTTACTAAGTTTACACGCGTATTATTAAGTTTGCATGCTCTTTACTAAGTTTGCACGCGTATCATTAAGTTTGCTTGCTCTTTACTAAGTTTGCATGCGTTTTATTACGTTTGCTTGCGTATTATTAAGTTTGCATGCTCTTTACTAAGTTTGCATGCTCTTTACTACGTTTGCATGCGTTTTATTAAGTTTGCATACTCTTTACTAAGTTTACATGCTTATTATTACGTTTGCTTGCGTATCATTAAGTTTGCTTGCTCTTTACTAAGTTTGCATGCGTATTATTAAGTTTGTATACTCTTTACTAAGTTTGCATGCGTATTATCACGTTTGCTTGCGTATTATTAAGTTTGCATACTCTTTACTAAGTTTGCATGCGTTTTATTAAGTTTGCATACTCTTTACTAAGTTTGCATGCTCTTTACTAAGTTTGCATGCGTTTTATTAAGTTTACATGCTCTTTACTAAGTTTGCATGCTCTTTACTAAGTTTGCATGCGTTTTATTAAGTTTGCATGTTTTTTTCTAAGTTTGTGTACGTTTTGCCATCTATTATTTGTGTGTAGTGCCTATATCGGCCACCATAGATTTCTCCATTTGCATATCTCTCATAAAACTTACACCTTGTTTGCCCCCCAAACATTTTGTAGACGCATTTCTCTTCGGACGACCGTAAAACCCAGGAGATAAAAAACAACAACAAAGGTTATGCATTTTTTTCTTTGGGGGGGGGGGGGGGGGAAGAGGGGGTGTATTTTGGAGATGTGCAAATGGTGAATGCTGTTTTCGAAAAGCAGAGAGGCTTCGTTTACTCTTCTCAATCTTACTGATAATTTATAAAGAAAATAGAAAAGACATTGATATATTTACATCTTACTTAATAGACCGCATTGGTGTTCTAGATAGTAGACTGTAACTAGCTCCCAGTCGAGGCTAGTACGAGAAAATAAGATGCACGGGTATCTACTGTAAACTAGTTCTAGTCCATCGCCGCTATTGAAAATGAGCATGTTTAGGATGCAAGGCCAACGCCTTAGCATCTCTGACTGATGGACGCGAGCTTCTGGGCTGATGCAAAGATTTTTTCTTTCAGCATAACTTCTGTAGGCAACGTTCAATAGGGAGCTTAAGTAACCACGACGGCGACAGCTACGAAAACGTCACTAAAGGAGTTATTTCGTCAAATGACTGTATCGAAGTTCAGACCAAGAAAAAGTCGTTGTCTTATGTTCACGTCCTCCACAAAACGTGAAATTTTTCATTTTCACGTCGTAGTCGTGCAACGAAGGCAAAGAAATGTACCAAAAGCGTGCTGTACGTGCAAAGTTTTTGTTTTGCCAATCGAACCAATTGCTGCGTCCCCGTTATCGTTTCTTAGGCTCTTCATAATTCAGGGCCCGTTTACATGGAAGTGGGGCACCCCAGGTAGGTGAGATAACCCGCTTAGGTGGTGTAAAAAAAAAATAACCCTCCTTTACATGTAATCTTACAACCCCGCTATCCTGGGGTGCAATTTCTTGCTATTTTTCGATTATTGCTATTTTTATTGGGATACCCGGGGGGAGCCTCTGCGGAGGAGAGACAGATAATTGAATGGTCGCTAAGCACACAAACAAGAAAAAAGCAAACCACGTGTTTTGGCGATTAATGCTCTTCTACACTCACTTGCTGCTCTTGTTGCAACCTTCAGTGCTGTGGCCTTCTATTGTTACTTTTCATAAAGATGCAAAGCCACCGCCAAAGTGAATTTGATGTATCACGAATCCGACCCCGGCTAGGCGGGTTATCCCACCTTGAAACGTTTACATGGCAAAATTTTACCGCGGCTGAGAGGGTTACCCGGTCTGGCAGACAGGGCTACCTGCCATGGTGGGTCACCGCACCTATCATGTAAACGTGATCAAATTAAAATGAGAGATTATACGGACAGGTGGGTTACCCCACCTAAGCGGGTTACCTCACCTACCTGGGGTCCCCCACTGCACCTCCATGTAAACAGACCCTAAGAGGGTAGGGAGAGCAGCTGCAAATATGGGGAGGGTCACTACTTATTACTCTGGGGACATTCTCTCATCACTCATGATAAACACAATATTATTATGGCATGGACGTTCTTTTACATTTTAAGGACAAAATCCTGCAAACATTCAATGGCATTTTTGTAAGGTACGTTAATCATTGAAATGGACAATAGCGTTATGGAGTGGGAAGGGCTGGTGCAAATTTGGTAAGGGTCACTGACCACATTGATTTGCTAACAAATGACTCTCAACTGAGAAAACAATAGTTGTATTTAAAAAAGAACACATAAACTTGACCAAACTTCTGCCTAGACAACAACTGACTTCACTCAGATTTGAGAGAAGGAATGCAGTTCCCATAACGAGGAAACAAAATACATTAATAAACATTAAAATGAGTGATCAGAACGCCTCTCCCCTCTCTCTCATACAGCCCTAACTAGTGAATAGGCATGTAACGAATTTCGGCTGTTTTTTTTTTCCAACACTTTCAAGGCACTCACGGAAGTTTACGACCCGTAAGAGGCTAACTGCTACAAGAAGCCACGTTGAGAAAAAACCTTCTACTATCGTACTAAGGTAGGTGTTCTGAGACCACAGCTAGTACCCCGGGAGCTAGTATCGAAGTTAAAGCTGGGGTTAGGCGGGATGAGCAGGAGAATCCGCTTTCACTTGCAAAATAGTTCCAGATCGCTATCGAGAATATATAAAACAATTTCAGCCAGCAAACTACAAGGGTTTCTGCGTAACTACATGAAATTTTATTTATATGTAACTATACAATTCTGAATGACAAAACTTGGCGCATTTAATGTCAAATGTACTTTAAACTGTTCGCTTATGCTTGTTTGTATGAAACGTTCATTGCATCCAGCGACGAGATGAAGTCGATTCCCAACAAAAACGCTCTTGACTTACGCTGACTGAACTAAGTTAAAGATGAAGTATGCATCCTCTCTTTGTTTTACACGGTGAAATACACTTTGGGTAAAACTAGAAACTAAACTATAATTTGTTTCTTACAAATTGGCAATTATAACACAAACTTCATTGAAATAATTAAGTGCTGATATTGTAAAATATCGAAAACTATTAAATAAACTCTTAGACTACTGGCAAACCGTATTGTATTGACCTTGGCCTCACTTAACCAGAGCATTTCTAAACAGGAGAAAGTTCAAGCTGTTGATAGGCAAAAATTTGTTCTTTGCCAGCGCCAGGCTCATTCAAAGCGACACGAATAAATCTTCTCTTGAAAGAAGCTAAATATACATTATACATTATCATACAAATTTTATCCGTTTGAAGCAGACGAATAGAACGTGTTGGACGATCCAAACTCATTCAGCCTAACGTAACTGAGCCACACGTCGAACTTTTAATGAACTCAACTCACCAAGTCTGGTTAGTCTCATCAAAAGTTCGACGTTTGGCCTAGGCATTAGAGATACGAAACGCGGATTTAGAGCTAAAACAATTGTGACGTCAGTATTTTCTTGTTATGCCAATATAAATCCACTGGGACGCAAAAACGTTTAAACAAAATAATGAACTGTGCACGTGTCTTTGTCCTCAGAAGTCTACTTCATGTGTCGGTAAACCTCAGAAAATTCATGACAGTTTTGATCTACTTACTTTACTCCCCATAAAAAGTTACGCTGAGTTCAAATGAAGATAGCGATTCGCTTTTCAGCAAAAGGTTGCTAAAGTCATACAAACGACTTTCCCCTGTATTGCATTGGTTGTTAACGTTCAATCTCAGTGTTGTCAAGGAGGAACTTTCCACGAAAGTGTCGAAAATATCGGTTAACCAGTCTTCACTGACTTCACTGCCAATGTTGAGGTTCAGATTAAGTTCAGTCAATGATGTGATTTCTACCAAACTGAAGCCTAGAAAATACATCAGCGGAGGCCAACGGGACCAGCTTTTATACCATCCAAATTCACTGTAGTCATTTACTGTCAGAGTGAGTGTGGTTAATGACTTGTTTGTCGTTAAACCCATTTTCAGAAAGTGTGCGTACTCCCCAGCGCTCATGGAATGGTAATCACTGACTGTCACAGCGAGATTAGTCACCGACTCATTATTAGACAGTCCATTACAGACACTGGTTGCCCAGTAGTAATCAGTAGAATTAATGTTGTTAATTGTTAAGGCTAAATCATTTAATGATGTCGTTCTTGCCAGACCATCAGCGAGACCTTCTCCCCAATACTCTGGCATTCCAATTGTATCTTCTAAGAAATCGATATCGGACTCAACATTGTTAGCTACAAGACAGAGTTTTTTCAGTGAGGCGTTCCCTTCTAAACATTTTCTAAGAAAGTTGCTCCAGAATTCATCTAAATTGCTACCATTCATAACAACGGAAAGTGTAGTCAAGGACTTCAATGCGATCAAATCGTCATTTTCACTTTCACATTTCCTCTCCCCGCCACGATCGTCGATTGCAAGACTGAGTGTGGTTAATGAAGCCATTCTAGCCAAGCTGTTGACCAGTGTGCATTCCCAGCCATCTTCAATGTTACTGTAATTGATGATTGCCAGATTTAAAACTGTCAGTGAACAGCTACGCAACAAACTAATCCCCAGTTCTCTCCCCAACTCTTTGTTCTCTATGTAGTTGTTGACTGTAAGATCAAGCGCAGTTAGAGTCATGTTTTCTGCCAAAGCATCACCTAAAAGATGTGGCCAGTCCTTAGTTACTTCACCGTCGTTAACGATTCTAAGGGCGATCTTCTCCTTTCTAGTTTTCTTGACTTCAGAGAAAACTGGTGTCAAAGATGCCGGACTATCAATTAAGAGATCAGGAATTCTGAACGATTCATTGGGATTTAAATTAACCTCATGCAATTTCACTTGAACAGTTACGTTGTCATTTGATAGACCCTGAAGTAAAGTTCCTGTCCTTTGGTCCGGCTCGTTCCAAGTATCGATTGCCAGGGAGGAGAGTGTATTTTGTTGTCTGACATATCTTGCAATAATATCAGCAACACCATTACTTAATTTTCCGTGCACTTTTAAAGTCAGGCTTGTCAGGGGGACACGCTCAAAGACCTCACATAACGCTTCTGCTCCATTACACTTCAGCTCTCCCCAAATGACTACAGTTAGGTGCTGTTTTGTTTCCAACCCATTCTCGACCACAGCAGGACGAAAATGCGCCACTTGATTAGATGTAACACTGCCGCCAGGGTCTGGATGAAAAGCACAGTTAACTGATTCCTTTACCAAACGAAGATTTTCCAAAACAGATTGCCAGTTGTCAGGAATCTCTCCACGGACAAACAGTTTTAAATTATTTAAGGAGCGATTTTCTAGAAGACAGCTTTGTAGAACATTCGCACCAGAGAGACTAAGGTTGCCGTTAACACTTACATCCAATGACTCGAGTGCAGTTTGCCGTGCAATTCCTCTACTAATAACAGCAGCTGTCAAATCTTGCAAATCTCCATAATTATTCAGAGAAAATGAGGTCATAGCTTCATTTGATGAAAGCCTTCCTAAAGCATGGATCGCAGTGTTACTCATTGGACCACGAACCTCGAGGACCACAGAGGTAAAAGCGGTGTCCGCACACAATCCAGTTTCAATAGCACTGGCCCAAGTCTCATCCTGTACCACGTTAAGAAGAAACGTTACTTCCTTTAAAGATTTAGTAGCAGCTAACCATTCACCGATGACAACAGCTGCGTCACAGGGGATACTGCCAGAGACTTGTAGTGTAAACTCTGACAAAGTCGTGTTTCCAGATAGGCCGCTATGTAAGACGTTAGCCAGGTCTGATGTCACCGCAGGGCTATAAAGGGTAAGAATCTGAAGCTGTGAGCAGGATTGTATGTACTTTGCAAAAGTCTCATAATCCCATTTATTGTCAAATGAATCGTGAACGGTGACGTCAACAGGCTTTTGCAGATTTTGAAAGCTGTTACAGGATTCTAAGACTTCGAATATACTACCACTCGCCTCATTAATTCCCTCAACGACTGGTTTCAAAGAGAGATTGACCTCAATATGCTGTGGAAAGGGTATATAAGAACAAAGAGTGACTGCCATTTGCTCACCTCGTCCAGTTTCACTGAAGCTTTCTGCGAAGAAACTTGCCGCCGCTTCACCTCGCTGTTGACGGTCGTAATACCAGTCTTCTTTACTGTTCACTATGTCTAACTGTGTGCAACTGTCCCAGTCCCAATCCCCCCAGTTCTTCAGCTCCTCGCCAATCTGCGCAAATAGAATACTTGCCTCTCTGTCCAGTAAACCTGAGACAAAAAGAAACACTTCTCGATACTTTAACACCAGGTCGCAAAAACTCAATCGCTCAAACACATTTAATTCGTGTTTTCGCAGTTTGTGAGCAATAAAGGCGGCAGCCAGGTACTCTTGGAAGGTCTTGTGAAGAAAAAAGTACTCGTGTTGAGGCTTTAACCTCCTCAGACTTTCTTCCTTGTAAAGAAGGCCTATGTCACGAGCTACCAATCCTTTGTATCTGATTTCAAGTGCGGCTAATTCACTTTCACGAAACCCGTGACGTTCACTAAGTAGACAAAGCCAAGCTAGCTCTCCAAGGGCAAGAATGTTTTCTTCAAACTGCTTCTCTAAGGCGCTGTTTTCCTCTGGGGCCACAAGGCAGTGTTTGGCACAATAACGTCTCAAAAGACACTGGACAACGACTTGGTAAAGTTCGGTTCGGGCAGTTGGTAGTTTTCCTTTGTAGTCTTCATAAACAACACACAGGAGGATTAAATTAAGCGGGTTATTTCGGAGTGCATTCAATAAATCGTTTTCTTTAATTTCCACTATCAGACTTTCTCCTTTCGATGTATGCTCCGGACCGATGTTTTCAAAATGCTTCCTGACGTACTGAAAGGCATCTTCGTCTGTAAATCCTTTGTTCTCCAGAAGAAGATCAAATTCGCAGTTTTTACGTACTTCAATTCCTGTTTCCTGCCGGGATGTAGCCAGGACAAAACAAAATGGTAAAATTCTTCTGTTGAGAAGTTTATAAACACATGGTCGTGACTTTTCTGAAGCTCATCCAGACCATCGAGAATAATTAAAATTCTCTCCTGGTTATCAATATCCGTGATGAAGTCAGACAGCTTTGTCCAGGTCTCCTCCTTGATATCTTCAGGCAAAAGCTGCTCTTTGATAGCTTCCATTAGATCTCCGTTTATGTCTCGACATTTAAGGAGCAGTACAAATTCGAATTTAGGAAAGGAACAATTAGTTGGCATTTCTCCACGTGCCCAGTCATAAGCAAGTTTGAGGCAAAACGTAGTTTTACCGGTTCCTGGACTTCCCTCTGCTAATGTCATTTTGACATCCTCGCTTTCGCCAAGGGCCTGGAAGATGTCGTACATGCCCAACTCTTCATTTTCAACCTGGAAGTCTGCTTTTCTTCTTGAGATAATCTTCAGTCTCGTGTAGACGTTTTTAAGCGGTAATTGCATAGTGTTTAACCAAGAAAGTGGCTTCAACTTTGCCCGTCTCTCATATTCAGCTCTGAGCATTTTCAGAACACCTAAGTTTTTTGTATCTGTCAGGAGCAAAAAACCGAACAATCTGTTAATATTCTCCTGACATTCACTGTACTTCAAATGGATTTGGTACTTCATTGGTAAATCAAGACAAGAGATCATAATACATGTTATGTTATCTAGATAACGATAAACATGATAAGACACTGGAAAGACTGGAAGAAGAAGGAAGCATAAAATAAAACAACATTTCCAGGAGTTGATTGCACAAATTACGGTACATCACAATAAGTAGGTTGAGCACGATCGTCCGAGTGAACGAAGGATACGTTGGAAACAATTGTTTCATAAAAGCATACCTTTAAAAAAGTTTTGTTCTCGCGAGTATATTGCTGATGTTTCTAAGATTCAAGCGTACCTTTATGAAGAGGTTTATTGACAAGTATAGCTTTCTCGTAAACTGAACAAACCGCAGTGGCTTTTACAGATAAATCCTGCTCATCCCCACTGCAACCTAAAGAAAAAAAAAAAGGCAAAGGATCCGTTGGCGTGAACTCTTGAATTGAACATAAACAAAGTTTATAAACCTCCCAAGGCCGGCTGGACAGTTCAGCTTATTGTAGATGCTTACTGTAGTTTATTAAAGTTTACAACGAAGAAAATCCAGGATATTGTTCTGAGACAAACAGTACCACACATCAGCACCTTAACCGTATGAAAATTTAGACGGCTAGCCGTTCAAAACCTTCCACGTCAAACAGTACCACACATCAGCACCTTAACCGTACGAAAATTTAGACGGCTAGCCGTTCAAAACCTTCCACGTCAAACAGTATAACACATCAGCACCTTAACCGTATGAAAATTTAGACGGCTGGCCGTTCAAAACCTTCCACGTCAAACAGTACCACACATCAGCACCTTAACCGTACGAAAATTTAGACGGCTAGCCGTTCAAAACCTTCCACGTCAAACAGTATAACACATCAGCACCTTAACCGTATGAAAATTTAGACGGCTGGCCGTTCAAAACCTTCCACGTCAAACAGTACCACACATCAGCACCTTAACCGTATGAAAATTTAGACGGCTGGCCGTTCAAAACCTTCCACGTCAAACAGTACCACACATCAGCACCTTAACCGTATGAAAATTTAGACGGCTGGCCGTTCAAAACCTTCCACGTCAAACAGTACCACACATCAGCACCTTAACCGTACGAAAATTTAGACGGCTAGCCGTTCAAAACCTTCCACGTCAAACAGTATCACACATCAGCACCTTAACCGTACGAAAATTTAGACGGCTAGCCGTTCAAAACCTTCCACGTCAAACAGTACCACACATCAGCACCTTAACTGTATGAAAATTTAGACGGCTAGCCGTTCAAAACCTTCCATATCAAACAGTACCACACATCAGCACCTTAACTGTATGAAAATTTAGACGGCTAGCCGTTCAAAACCTTCCACGTCAAACAGTATAACACATCAGCACCTTAACCGTACGAAAATTTAGACGGCTAGCCGTTCAAAACCTTCCACGTCAAACAGTACCACACATCAGCACCTTAACCGTACGAAAATTTAGACGGCTAGCCGTTCAAAACCTTCCACGTCAAACAGCACCACACATCAGCACCTTAACCGTATGAAAATTTAGACGGCTAGCCGTTCAAAACCTTCCATATCAAACAGTACCACACACCAGCACCTTAACTGTATGAAAATTTAGACGGCTAGCCGTTCAAAACCTTCCACGTCAAACAGTACCACACATCAGCACCTTAACCGTACGAAAATTTAGACGGCTAGCCGTTCAAAACCTTCCACGTCAAAATCGAGGTCAAATTTTTAGCCGGCACTGTCGAAAATTTGACCTGCGCTGTGTGAAGACCATTTCCGTCTAAGTTTTTTTTATGGTAAAGGCGCTGTTGCATGGATGCGTGGTTACTCATTTGGGTGACAGTGTAACGGGTTTGGGTTTGCAATTCACCGGCGAAAAATGTCTGCGCATGCTCTACTAAAAATGACACGTGATCTATTTCGGGCAATGTCAATGTCCGCGAAATGTTGTTGAGATGAAAGAAGCGATGGCAGCTTTTTTTGGCAGTGACAGCGTTGCAACTTCTTGCCACTGTGAGAGTAGCCTGCGTGGCTGGCGTTGACAGGGGAAGGGGAAGGGGGAATTTGGGCGCGCCCAAATTCCCCCTTCCCCTTCCCCTTTCAACGCCGGCCACGCAGGCTACTGTAAGAGATCAAAAATTATTTTGGTCGAAGTTTTGACGGAAGTGTGTTCTCTAGAGAATATAGCGTCATGGAACTGGCGAAAAATTGCAGTGGCATGGTCTGATTCGGTGTTGTTGACGTTGAGATCGCTGGTTTGCGTGTGGAAGACATGCCTGAAAAGGTGGGTAATTTTTACTCTCTTTGTTTACTGCATGTTCCGTGCAACTCGGTACAAAAAGAAATTATAAAGTAGTGGAAGAAAAATTATTGGGCTTTGTTTTGGTATATAAATTAGCTTGTACCAAGTTGCACGGAAGCGACAGTTTTCTTAAATGTGTATCCCGTTTTTGTGTCAAAATTCGACTTTGTGAATCTAACATTCGACAACATTCGACTGTTGATCGAAGAGCGTATTACAACGCTATCCAAAATGATTTTGTTGTTTAGTTCAGGTTTCTTATCACGGATTCAACCCAAAAAAAGTAGAGAGACAGACATTCTTGGGCTTTATTTTGTTAATATGACTTAGCTTGTACTTTGTCGCTGGAAAAACTATATTTGGATGCTAAATCTCCGTGTGTTTACACCGTTTATGGCAGAAAAATAAGCTTACGCTTGGTTCAACTTAATCTCGGGTTACTCGGTACAAAAGGAAATTATAAAGAAGGTAAAGAAATATCCTTAGCCATTGTCTTGTGGCTAGTGGATCGAAAGTGGCCGGGTTGCGGCAGTTTTCTAAAGTGCGTAGTTCGAAACGTGATGTTGTCGATCGATGCACATTATTACAGCTTTGTATGTTACAGAAATCTGAGTTTTAACCGAACTATCGAATGAGAAAATGTGAGAGTGTTTTCATTAAAACGCTTCGACCGTCTTGGAGCTACTTTTCGATAGGTCCAGCAACATTTTGATTTGTAAAAAAAATTCTGTGTACAATGTGCACAGCTGCTGTACATTTAGGCTTGCAATTTTACTGAAGGATCAAAGTTTGGATTATTTTGCTCATAAATTTGGCTTGGGATTATCCACACAACGAGTTACTTGTAACTTTCCTCGTTAGGAAACGCACTTACGAACATTTTTTCCCCTGTGTACAATTTTTTCGTACTAAATTTTTGCACACAACACTTTCTGTGTGGGGTGCTTCTTTGCTTGAAAACTGGATTCTGGAAGGAGATGAACAGGGTAATTTTCCTGTGAATGCTTTTGTTTTTCTGTCCATCGTTTTTGGCTTATTTTTCTGGAGCAAAGTTATGGGTGAATGATAGAGTTAACATGCTATTAATTATTCAAAAGTTCTTTCCAAGAAAAAAAATAATCATCACCAATTAAACTTACAGGAGTTTAAATTTTGGAGTAAACTTTGAGTCTTAATGAAATGTTAGTTGGATCATGTTGATGAATACAGTTGTGTAGGATACACAGTTTCCAATTTTGATAATCTGTCAGAATTATGAGAGAACGCTCAAATACAGATCTCATTCAAACTTCATAGTTTCATTGTAATTATAGTTTGTTTCTATTCCTATAAACTTATCATCAGGTCTACATTTTGCATGAATTTAATGTGATATATATTTGAAGGGGTTGTTGTTTCATGGTGAAGTAGTTTTCAGTGTTTTTTTTTTTTTTATATGAAGTTCAGTTTCTTCTTAGTTGTTGGCTAAGGTATTGTTAAAGTATCTGACATGTTAACATGCTTAATTTCTTTATTTCTCTTCAGAAACGATTGATTGATCCTGAATCAAACAAAGTGCAGCCTCACAACAAGATTTTTGACGAACAAATGTGTACTCTAGGAAAGCATATGTCCCTGACAATATCAATAAAATTTATTAATGGAAAGATCTGGGTGTTTACTCCTTTGTAGCACTTTTTACTACGTATCACTTTTCTAACCTATATACTAAAAAGATATAATCAGTATTTTTTCCAACTAACATATTTGCAATCAAAGTTCTTTTCTTTTATGTATAGTATTCCCCTAATTTTAAAAATTTCATTATCTTATTCAGATCAAGCACAGTAACCATTAAAAGGAAAAAAGAAAAAAAAAACCTGCTCGGTCATAGACGGCTTTAAAGTTTTGATATTAAAATTGCACCTGTTCAAAATGAAAAGAACATGAATGCAGACACTAAAGTTCATTTAGCTCATATTCAAGCTTTTTTTTATAAATTAGAAAGACTGGCTGTAGAAAACATAATTTTGGTTTATCTTTTCTGCAAAAAATAATGAAGTAACTTCCAGGTCTCTGAGAAATTTCAAAGGACCCATAGTGTCTTATTTCTCCGGTGCACTGAGCTGTGAACAAAGGCCGTTTTTTCTAGTGACCAGGCTTTTTTCAGAAATATTGTTGTCCTTCGTGATCGTGAAGAGTGATCGCTTAAACAAGTCCAAAGTTGAATCTGGTAAAACGGTCAAAACGCGAGCATCGCAGGGAACGAATCCCATAGGAATAGGTGAAAAGAATAATAAAAAGTCTAGGCTATGCTAAACAAATCTGTGTGTATGCATTTGCAACTCATATTAAGCCGCAATTAATCTTCTTTTCACTGGAATAAACAAACGATGGAGGTATTGCCGCCATTTTGAATTTGGCAATGTCACGTGGTCGCGCATCGACCAATCAGACATTTTTCGCCGGTGAAGAACCGGTGAAGGGTTTGCTATAGGAGTTCTCTGCGCATGAGCAGATGGTAAAACCCCTGACAAAAGTTAACATTCAACCTGGTTCGTCAGTTCTGTGTGAACAGGGCGAAAATATTGAATGGTTTCGGGTGAACGAAAAGTCTGGTCAAATTTATCCGTTTGTTCTGTTTGGTTTTTATTTAGTTGTAGCTCTTGGCGGGTTTACAGTTAGCTAAGGCCCCTCGAGCAACTTTCGTTTAGAAACTTTCTGTAGGCAATAAAAGCTCCCAAATGTCATTAATATCCATGGTACACTGTTCCGCTATGCTGCCGTACATAGCAAAGAATTATAGTAATAAAAAGCCCCACAAACTGAATAACGAAGCCTGATTTTATGTATGACACTTGAACAAGCCCTCTCATACCCAAACGAAATGATATAAATCAAGACAGCACTACACTACATGTATAGACTGAATGCTCTAATGAATGAGGTATTACAGCAACACAATATAACCTATGGTTTACCTGCATATCTGAATAGTCTCGGTTGTTTTGAAGCTGGCGTTTCACTTGGGGATAATGGCCTTTTACCTTTGTCCAAAGATTGAAGTCTCTTTGATGAGTCTGAAATGAAATCAGTTTCGTGTTGATCAAATTATTTTTGCCAGTCAGAGATTTGCCACCTTACCTGTTTTTGTTTTCACCTGGGGAATGCACGTGTACAGTGCACCTTAACTTGTGATCAATGTTTCAGACAGCGTTTTACTTCCAGCCGAACTCTATCGAAATATTCTCGTTTAGTTATCGTTCTAATAACACAGCTTTTTGTGCCAAAAACGTAGGCGCAGTTGTTTGTGATAAGGTCTGCTTCTAAATGAGCATGTATTAAGAAGGCTTTCAAGTTTAATGAGTGTACGGCATGTTTTTACTTTGTAAATGCAATTTAAATCATAAGTATTATGTATACATGTACATTTGGCCAGCGAATACAGCCGCCTCTCAGACAGCATTCTCTTCCGCAAACATTGCCGGTGGCAGGGAGTGATGGAAGATCTGGCTTTATTTGCGGGCTAGCGTACATTTCATTTTAAGTCTAATATATATGCAACAGAAGACGCACTACAACAGTACTTATTTTAACTGACCTTCTGAAGAGATCACTTTCATCCTTTCAACAAGTTTATCACACTGTTCCTTCCAGCTGTACTTTTTTGCATATGCACCACGTACAAAATCAAACTCCCCCAGTCGCATCTCCCTGTCTTTGTGACGGACGGCTCTTATTGCACTAGCCCAGTCTTTTGGATCGTCTGACGTTACCACACAGCTTGCACCATGAGGAACTTTCTTTAAAGCTTCCGCAAGACCAGAGTTCCCACTGACCAACACGGGCAGTCCAGCAGATAAAGCCTCAAGCGCAGCAAGACCAAATCCCTCAGTTCGTGATGGCATTATAGCAAGATCTACTTCACAAAACAAGTCAGCTAGTTTCCTCCTACTTTCATTAAAGCGACGCACCCTCAGTTGACTAGGTGCAATGCCTTGCTGGACTAACGTTTTTGCTACGTTATCTTCTTCTCCCCGTGTTGCTCCAACAAACACAAGTTTATAGGTCGTGTCTTTCAACTCAGCAATGGCTTGGGCAGCGATGTCATATCCTTTTATCTGGAAATCTTCACTGTCACCACGTCCAAAGACCAAAACATTGAATGAGTTTCTTTCCTCGTTAGATTGATTGACATCAACAAACTCAGAGAAAATGCCTGGGGTAAGATTGAGAACATCTTTATCTTTTCCACAAGGACGGAGATAACCTGAAAAAGCATCAGCCAGCTTGGGTCCAACAGCTACAACTTGATCAGCTAATTTACAAAGTTCAACCTCAACCTGGTGTTTCTCCTCACCCCTAAAAATGTGTTCTTCATATTCTTTGTACATCCCAAGTTCTTCTGGGGAGGTATGAACGACCTGAATCCACTTACAGTGATGATGCCGTTTTATAATCTGCACTTGCCGACCAAGAACAGCCCCATGCCCTATCACACAGTCCACGGCATGGCCTTCTGGCAAACAAGACAACCAGAAATTTGGTTCTAAACCTGGCATTTCTCTTGCTTTAATAAGGCGGACATTGTGATCTCTAGCAAGTTGTTTATCCTCTTCACTACACTGTGGAAGATAAACGCTGACCTCCACGATGGGGTGTTTTGCCAACTGAATGGCCAGCTCTCGGTTGATGGTTGACAAGCCTCCTTTTGTTGATCTCCACTCACTGCTTAACAGAGTAACTCTCAATTTCCTGGAGGAAGTGGATTCTGAATTGCTTTCATGGTCTTCCTGTGATGTAGAGGCTGTGCTAGGAAAGGATGACAAATCCTAAAAGAAGAGCAACATTAATTTACTTATGGATTTCCTTAAAAGATGCATTACTAAGTTCAAACAAACTGTAAGTTAGGAGACTCAAGCATTGTCTTTTGGGTAAATTTGGCTGAGATAAGAAACTGTACTTACTCTGTTGCAATTATTTAGACTGAGTACCACACTGAGAGGTGAGGATCATTGACAGATTAATTATCCATTTAATTTCTTGAGACTGGAGGGATCAGCAAGCTTAGTGGTTCACTAACTCAACATTCCAAAAGAGGTACACTGTACTTAAAACAAGCCAGAGGGTCTGCATAGCAAGAGATTACAGTATCTTGATAGGGAAAGCATGAAGCACCAAGGGGTGAATATTACAACTCCACTCCCTCCCCCCATGAATGGAAGAGGCCCTTAAAACAAGCCAGAGGGCCTGCACAGTGAGAGCTTATCTTGGTTGGAAGCACCATAAAGCCCAATGGAGTGAATTTTACAACTCCGCCCCCTCCCCCCATGGATGGGAGAGGTATTTAAAACAAGCAAGAGGGACTGCACAGCGAGAGCTTATCCTGGTTGGAAGCACCATCGAGTGAATACTACAACTCCACCCCCTCCCCTCATGGATGGGAGAGGTACTTAAAACAAGCCAGAGGGCCTGCACAGTGAGAGCTTATCTTGGTTGGAAGCACCATGGAGCACAAATGGGGTGAATGTTACAACTCCACCCCGTCCCCCCATGGATGGTAGAAGTACTTAAAACAAGCCAGAGGGCCTGCACAGTGAGAGCTTATCTTGGTTGGAAGCACCATGGAGCACCAAAGAGTGAATATCACAACTCAACCTCCCCCCTCCATGGATGGTAAAGGTATTTAAAACAAGCAAGAGGGCCTGCACAGTGAGACCTTATCTTGATTGGAAGCACCATGGAGCATCAAAGAGTGAATATTACAACTCCACCCCCTCCACCCATGGATGGTAAAGGTATTTAAAACAAGCCAGAGGGCCTGCACAGTGAGAGCTTATCTTGGTTGGAAGCACTATGGAGCACACATGGAGTGAATGTTACAACTCCACCTCATCCCCCCATGGATGGTAGAGGTACTCAAAACAAGCCAGAGGGCCTGCACAGTGAGAGTTTATCTTGGTTGAAAGCACCACAGAGTGAATATATCAACTCCACCCCATCCCCCCATGGATGGTAAAGGTATTTAAAACAAGCCAGAGGGCCTGCACAGTGAGAGCTTATCTTGGTTGGAAGCACCATGGAGCACACATGGAGTGAATGTTACAACTCCACCTCATCCCCCCATGGATGGTAGAGGTACTCAAAACAAGCCAGAGGGCCTGCACAGTGAGAGTTTATCTTGGTTGAAAGCACCACAGAGTGAATATTACAACTCCACCCCATCCCCCCATGGATGGTAAAGGTATTTAAAACAAGCCAGAGGGCCTGCACAGTGAGAGCTTATCTTGGTTGGAAGCACCATGGAGCACACATGGAGTGAATATGGCAACTTCACCCCCCACCCCATGGATGTTAGAGGTACTCAAAACAAGCCAGAAGGCCTGCACAGTGAGAGTTTATCTTGGTTGAAAGCACCACAGAGTGAATATTACAACTCCACCCCATCCCCGAATGGATGGTAGAGGTACTTAAAACAAGCCTGAGGGCCTGCACAGTGAGAGCTCATCTTGGTTGAAAGCACCATGGGGTGAATATTACATTTCAACCCACCCCCCAATGGATGGGAGAGGTATTTTAGAAAAGTCAGAGGGCCTGCACAGTGAGAGCTTATCTTGGTTGGAAGCACTATGAAGTGAATATTACAACTCCACCCACCACCCTACCGCCCCTCCATGGATGGAATGCTAGTCCATCACAGCATTGCCCACTGGTATGTAAGCACTTAACAAAAATTTTAAGACCTACAGTGTGTGAAAGTGTCTAGGGGTGGGGGGGCAATGTACATTGTAAAAAAAAAAGTTTCTGGTCAAAGAAAAACAAGTGATGGAACAGTGAGGGCTTAAATCCAACCCCACCCCCATAACCATAGTCTGACATGATCACCATCTCTCCTCCAACATTAAGAAAAATTTCTCAACCTCAAATCTTACAACTTGAGATTGAAGATACACTGTACCAAAAAATATGTCTTCACAAGACAAACACTATCAACAACTAACAGATGATCAATTTTCTGACTTACCTCCATTGGCCTGGACATCACAGGAATCCTAAAAATCCTTTAATGCTGATTCTACAAGAGGAACAGAAAACGTAAGTAATGTATTACTTCAATAGTGGTGAAATGTTATCTTCTGCTATTCAACACTTTTTTTGTGTAGAATGACAACTTTTGATATTTTATTGGCATGACCTTTTGAAATTAGCACAGTCTGGATTTTCCCACTGGAAATTGACTTATACAGTTCTTGGTAATAGACACCAGAGATTCCAACCCTCCCATTTTGACTGGAAACCCCCCATTTTTGGCAAATAATAATTATTACTTCCGGCCTCCCATTTTTGCTAAAAATTCTCTCGGCTCTTAAAACTCTTCCTTTCTTTGTTTCACCACTCTTAATTTAAGCACGATTCTTTGATGTTTTTCTGGGGTTTCTCAGCCATTTTTACCCTTATGGGATCCGAACGTGAACCTTCAATAATTTTGGATGCAGTAATACAATGGATTGCTTTGACTTTGTTCAAAGTTTGCATTTATTTGTGGTCTCAAAATGTCTTAGAGGCACATAACTTAAAATTTTTCATGGGGAGCTATAGGCCTGGCCGTCGTCGCTCGTGGGAGCAGCTGTGCCGGTCCTTAAACCTCCCTTTTTAAGTTGACAGGGTTGGAATCTCTGAGAAACTGTAATATTAAAACACAAAATACAGGCATCCAAAAGATAATTAGTAATAATAATAATAATGATAATGATAACAATAATAATAATATCATAGCCATAAAACTCTATATAAATGTACATATTTAAAGCACTAATAAATTAAAGCTGACAAACACTAACACATAACAAACAGTACACTTAGAGAAAATGAAAATAAAAACACGGCAGTCACTGTACACGAATTGGTGCCCAACAAAAGCGCCTGCTGGATACTCCTGATAGATGAAGGATGAGTCTTCCACACTGAGGCCGGGCCAACACATGCAAAGGTCCTGTGCCCAAGGGTCTTAATGCACTTTGTTTTGGGGACCTTTAATTCTTAGCTGGTATTGGATCCTTATTGTATGAACAACCCTCCTTGAAACTTATATTTCAATGAAACATTCCTGTCCGAGGCTGTTACGAAAACTAAGACCCTCGAAAACTAAGACCTAAGACCTAAGACCCGTCTTAGTTTTCGAGATTACGAAAACTAAGACCCCCTAAAATCGAATCCGGTGAAATATGATGTCAAATTGTAATCGAAATAGGTCTAATCTGTCAAATTATCTTCTGTGCGACTCTTTCCACCAACTTTTTGGTCAAATTTGACAGTAGATTTAGGGGTCTTAGTTTTCGTTATTTCAAAAACAAAGACCCCCCCCCCCTCTTAGTTTTCGTTATTACGAAAACTATGTCCCCTTAAAAACCGATCCATAATATATATATATGAAGCTGAATTACGACCGTTCAAAGACTATAGGCCGTAAAACAACCAAAAACTATCATCCGCGTGCTGATGACCCGGGGGGGGGGGGTACTCTGGATTTCAAGTGATGGGGATGATCGAATGGAGCCAAAAGTCAAGACCCCAAAAAATCTCTAGGGCTTCCAGCAAAACCCAAAAAGATCCCTGGACCAAAAATTAACCCCCAAAAAATCCCATGCCAATTTTGTGGCCCTTAAAAGTTCCAGGAGTGTGATGTAAAGCGACACCATAGTTAACTATTAAACAACAGCAAAACACATTATTTTGTTGGTACTTTATTTGCAGAACTACACAGCCAGGGCACTACCGATTCTTTTTAATACCCCCAAAAAATCCCTACTCAAATCAACCTACCCAAAAAAATACTTGCCAAATTTTCGTATCCAAAAATATCCCGGAATCGAAAATTTCAAACCCAAAAAATCCTTCGATCATCCCGAGTACCCCCCTAGGGATGACGATCCGCTTCTTCTAAAATTTGCAGACATATCAGTATTGAGGCTTTACAAAGAGGAAGAAAAGCCTTAATTGCACACTGAAAATATGCCTTACCCCGCCAATTTGTCTATAATGTTGGTTGTCTATCCTTAAAAATTGTAAAATTGGCTTTCCACATGCTGGAGATGGATTTTTGCCTTTGCGTCTCTGCGGGACCGACTCTGCGACCGTGATTGCGTTACCTAAAAAATCACTGAAGGAGTGTTTTGTTTTGATTGTTTGTTTATTATATTTTTTCTGAAATTAAAACGCAAAATTTTCGAGATGATGCCTTGCTAGTTTAGGAAATTTATTCATTCATTCATTGTTTATTAAATGAGTGATTTTAGCCGGTGTCCCTCACAGACAATTTCTCCTTGCCCCCAACCTACCCCTCAACTACCCCTTACATTGTAACTTTTCACCTTGTTTCCGGTGATCTCCGGGGTGGGAACGATAAAAATAAACTGTTAAAAAAAACGGAATGTAGTATATACTCTTTTGTTTGCCCTTTGATTTTTTAAGTAAGCATTTTTCTGGCTATGGCCTGGCCAGAAAAGGAAAAAAAATAGCATTTTTGTGTGAGTATTGACCACTTGACGACCGGAAGCAATTATGATATATTCAGGTAACACCGTCAGCAGCAACATGTCAGCTGGCATCGAAGGCAAAAATCCATCTCCAGTGGAAAGCCAATTTTACGATTTTTAAGGATAAACAACTAAAATTAAGGACCAATCGGCGGGGTAGGCATACTTTCAGTGTACAATTATACACAGGTAACGGCTTTTCATCCTCTGTTTTCTTACTGATTATAGTCTTTGAACGGTCATAATTCGACGTCATATTTATTTTACGGATTGGTTTTTTGGGGGGTCTTAGTTTTCATAATAACGAAAACTAAGAGGGGTCTTTGTTTTCGAAATTATGAAAACTAAGACCCCTAAATTTATCGTTGAATTCAACCTAAAACTCTGTGGAAAGAATCGGACAGAAGATAATCTGACAGATTAGACCTATTTCCATTACAATTTGACTTCATATTTCGACGGATTCGTTTTAGGGGGTCTTAGTTTTCGTAATCTCGAAAACTAAGACGGGTCTTAGGTCTTAGGTCTTAGTTTTCGAGGGTCTTAGTTTTCGTAACACCCTCCTGTCTGATCTGTATGGGCAGTGGATCATTAGTAAATGCCCGTACAGATCTCCAATTCACAATTATATCTTGTATATGTACTCACAGTACAAGATGAGCATACTTTTGTAAAGTGACACAAGGTACAGTACCATAAGTTATACACCTGTAGATACATTGTGAAGTGATACATGGCACTCTGGAGCAGCTTTGCATTAGGGATGGACCATTAGAAAAGTCATGCATGGAGGAGGTGGGAAATATTATTTTCATCTGTGTGATGTATGCCATCAAAGCACTTCTTGACAGCGTAATGAAGAGTACTATTTGTAATTACTGGTCGTTAAAATACTACTCTATGAAGTAAACTATGTGTGTGTTGTCAAGCGAGTGCCTACTTATTTACACTGCACAAAACAAGTTGAAAATCAAGCAGGGCTCCTGATGGGTCAAATTCAATATTTTCAGAGCGATCCTCACAAAATTTTTTTTGAAAGAACAATAATAAACAAACCTCACTCTTCAAAATTTACCTTTCCAAAGGAAATAGCGTTTGACTGAAAACATATTACTGCCTCAAGTTTTAGCTCATCATTCAGTTGCCTTGAGTTAATTCATTAGCCCGAGCCTACCCTGGTGAGGAGTCCATTGTCACAGGTAGTCACATGACCAGCTGTAACCAGGGTTCTTCCTCAAAGCAACAGAGAAAACACTGGCAATGAGATTGGCATGAGTTTTTTTCCTAAACATTTACGTGTGTATACCTACATGTAGCATGAATTATTTTTTTGGCCAGTGCATGAATATGTTTTTTGGGTTATTACTCCACATAACATGTATGTTTTTTTTTTCTTAATTTTTCTCTTGCACAACTTTTCCTGTATGCACTTTGCCAACCCCACCCCCCTCATAACTTTTCTAATGGTCCCTCTCTTAAAAATAATTATTATATTACATTAACAGTCTACTACATTTTTTCCAGACAATTAGCACTTTGTCAACTCAAGACACTGCAGATGTTAAGCACCGACCACATGTTCATCTAGTCTCAGCATTTGTTAATTACTTTAGAAGACGTAGCATTGCAATGCTAATATTTTTCTTGTTAACTGGGCAGCCTGTTGCAAGCCCAGTTTAAGAAATGGGTTTCATTTTTTCCTTGGGGAGTGGGGAGAGATATTTCTGGGAAGTCGCAGTGGGGGTGCACCGCCTGCCTCATCTAATCTTTACACTATTTTAGGGCAATATCTATAAGGTTAATGTAAGAGAGTTCCTCCCCTGGGATAAAACGGACAAAGGAATGTGTTGGGGTCAATGTCCTCATTGTAGATCACCACCTCAAAAAATATATTATATATATTCACTAGGACAGTTAGAAAGGCTGTATAATGCAATATCAGACAAAACAAAACTTAAATTTAATTTGCTTTGTTAGTTTTAAGAACCAGAATCGAGACATGTACTGCTTGTTATCAACAGCCTTTTGACTCGTCACGACAATAATTTTGGAATTTCTGGTTAGGTCAAATTTGTCACACTATATTTTGGGGAGCAGAGGAATTGGCCACTCCAGAAAATACCATAACATACCATAATGCTTTTTGATTGTCGCCCCAAAGTTTTGCATAAGCATTGTCTTCAGTTTCTCTTGGGAGTTAAAATGGCCCCAAGAGAATCTGAAAACAATGCTTATGCAAAATTTTGGGGTGACAAACAAAGAACATTATGGTATGTTATGGTATTTCTGGAGTGGTCAATTGGGGGAGGGGTGCGTGATAGTAACGCTTATTGTTTCCTGCTTAGAATGGCTCATTTGCTTACTTTTATTCATAATGGTGGAATTTGAAAAGGTAGCATACAGAACCGACATAACACAAATAACACTCTCACATGAGATGCTAAGTCACACACTGGTAAGCAACATGCCTGATGGCCTAAGTGTGCAGCCACCTCCTCCACCAGGAAAATTGGCTGCCCAGTTAAAATTGACAATTCTTGTTTACCATATTTTCATTACATGCAGCATTTATCCCAGGATGTATGTTGATGTTCAAGGTGGGAAAGGGGACTAGTCCTGGGGTGCTTAATTCCCTTAAAAAAAAAATTCCAGTTTTAAATTTTGTTAATTACACATGCCCAATGGAACAGTACATTCCGGTTGCACAGATCCAACCCAAGCCAGTACAGCATGTTATTGTTCTTGTAAGCAGGATACAAAAGAGCGATAATAGGGACAACAATTTTGTCAAATCGAGAGGGACATTTCGGTTCAACCGGCCAAAATGACCAGACCAGTCAAAGCGAACCACAGTCAAAGCTGGTCACGAATATTCCGGTCAGACCAAACCGAAATGGACCGTTCCATTTGATCAACCAACTGAATTAATTACTTAGTCATCTAGTAGATCATGTTTGAAGACATAAATAAGTTTGACTATTGTTTTTTCATCTATACCCGGTTTTCTTTCTTCCAAAATCCTTACGAATGCGCATCCAAAGGAATTAGGCCCTTGTTAAGCTGACAAAAACTCGACTTCTGGCGTGCATAGTATTGACCGCCATTACTGGTTACTAGTCTCCGTAAAGACATCAATGCATAACAGATGTGGTTACACAAGCTCACTCTTCCCTAGCTACGTTTCTTTAATCTCCGCGTCATGTCAGTCGATCGAAAAACAGTACAAGAGTGAAAGTTTCACTTCGAGAAGCAGGAGGTATACGATGTAACAACTTCAAAATCTAGAGTTTTTATTCTCCTTTTCGTTTCCCCTTATTTTGTGGTTGAAAGTTTGACATGTTCGTGATCGTACTCACGCTGAAATGGCGTTAATTCCATCAAGGTAAACATATGTAACTGACAGATACAGCTTTCTCTTTCATTTAAAGGGATAAGCAATAATTAACCATTGCATAACCGCAAACGGCATTCCCCACTCCAGAAACTATGGGGAATCTGGGCACGAACTTGACTCGTAAGGTCTTCTGGGATCGTTTGGGTGGACGCGCGAAACTTCAAAATGGCGGCACAGAAAGCCAGCTGTTCCAAAAAAGTTGTTCTATGTGAAGAAGACATTCCCGAAGCGAAGCTTCCTCGGGAAAACGTTGAAGAGTGTACTGTACCACAGCTTCGACGATGGCTGTTGTGTAGAGGAGCAAAAACAAGCGGCAAGAAAGCCGATCTTGTCAAGAGGTCTGCTCAGACGATGGTTTATTATTGATCATTTATCAGGGTTTGTTATTTTGAACTGTCCAGCGTAAATATATACTAAGACATGGTTTGCTTTACTGTTTATTTTAGATATAAAGACTATGTCAAGGCAGGCCTTCATTTAAAAAACTTACGAGATCCGGATGGAGGTGTGCATCTTGCACGAAAGAAAGTCTTACTAGGTGTAATGGATGAAGTAGACCCTCCACATGTTACTGATATTTTCCCTAAGGATGGTTTCCATGAAGATCTTACTGATTTGCCTTTTGTAAATTTTGGCACTGTATGGAAGTACATGATCGAGTTCTCCAATGCAAAAAAGCAGCTATCCACAGCTAAACCACTGGTCAAAGGCTTTAACTTTTTTAAGTCCGGTAACTTAGTAAAAGTGACCGTCTGTTCTCGAGAAAATAAGTGGTACTTAAAGAGTCAAGTTTTACCCTCAATGAAAAAATCAAGCGTCTATAACTGTTTCATCTTGCTCTTACCAAATGGCCACATAAAAAGCGCGTACTGTGGTTGCCCAGCAGGTGTTGACGGTCGATGTAATCATATCGCGGCAACCTTGTTTGGACTTGAGGAATTCTGCAAGCAACGTGAAAAGCAGCAGCAAGAACAGACCTCTCGAACGTCCCAACCTTGCACTTGGAATGTTCCCCGTAAAAGGAAAGGAGAGGTACTGCCCATAAGCCAAATGAAATTTAAGAAGCATGAACATGGGAAAGAAAAGAAAGACCGAGAATCTGAAGTTAAGCGCGATAAGGACGTGAGAGCCCCCCCCATCAAGGGAATGGTCCAACACCAGACGATATAATGTGTTGACTTCTGTTCTCTGTGTTCAAGAGGAAACGGGCAAACTATAGGTCTTAGTCATATTTTACCTCTAAAGACAAGTAACAATTTAAAAGAAATAATTGGCAAAGAACATAGCTATTGTAGAGTAGATAGCACAGTTCAAGATAGAGAAAGCACTGGTGAGTCTGTTCACAAAGAATCAGCCCCTGAAAGCTTAGCTTCAAGTCAAACGGAAGTTCCTGAATTAAACAGTCATCCTTTTTCAATGGATATGCTGCAAAATGAATGCCAAAACGTCAAGCGGAAATTATTTCTCAATGAGGAAGAAGCAGCAGAGGTAGAAAAAAACACTCGAGGCCAGTCAGCAGACCCTCTTTAGCATGACAGTCGGAACCAAAGAATCACATCATCAAAGTGTTACAGATGTGCTGTACTTAAAGGGGCTATGTCACCCAACACGCATGCGCGAGCCAATGAAAACAAACTTGAAAAAGACGGCCCAACTTTTTCAAGTTGTGTCGGAGATTTTGGAGGGCTGTTTTTATCTGTCTAAATCTCAGCCATCGTTCGATAGTTAGCGAAGTTTTGTATTAAGAATCGTTCTACGGTGATTACAGAACAATTTTTTGGCGTTATTTTAAAATTGTTTGCCTGTGGAATGTTTTTACGTGGATTTACTGTGTCCTCTTATCAGCGGCCGTTGTAATGGCAGAGTTAATGACAGCTACTTCACAATGAGTGATGGAATCTTTGATGGAATCTTCCCTGTAGTTCACAGGACCTTTCTATTGAGTTATTTTAGAGGCTGCTGGCTCTTGGATTTTTCTTGTGCTCAAGGTATGTGGACATATAATGAAGTGGCTATCGAGTTGGCGGCAGCCGTTTTTTGTAAACGATTACAAGAGCATCAGGCCATGAGTTTCGTGACGAAACTAAACTCCTGGCGAAGGAAACATTCTAAAATTCGGCTAGATTCCTTCTTGTATTTATCTCGATTCACGGCAAAGATAAACACGACCGTTTGCTCGTCCAGATTGTTCTCAACGGACTTAGAGAGGCACCTTAGTACGAGTTAGATCCTGTAAATGCCATGTTTTTGAACTGTTTGTGTTCGAGCATAATTTTGGAAAATAGCAGATTTTACTTTCCCTTTTTATCAACGGACTGCTTATAGTGGAGTAGTATACCAATGATGCTGGGTTCTGTTTCTCTCGACGTCGCAGTGATTTGGCATGATCGAACAATTTTGCGCGATAATGTATGTTTCCCTAAGATCAAAACAAAGACTTGGTCTCTTGTTCTATCAGCATCTAAATTATAAAGTCAGTAGCGACAGACAAGTCTAATTGTTAATGATTTGAAACAGTCTTGGTCTTTATCTTCGGTCTAGCGTCTTTTGTAGCTCATTTGTAAAATACAACTTCCATTTATTTTGTTGAATAAGACAATATGTTGTTGTTGAATTTTTGTTTGCGCTCTATTTTATGAATGGCATGCGTTTTTACTTCAAAACTACAAGTAAAATTGTCGTCACAATTTTATTCTTGATTTAGCATAACCAGAGAAGAAACGTTCCATAAATTCTATCGAAATATCCCTTATCCAAACCCATTTCGCTTGTTAACCTCTCTAAATTCGGAACCTTGGACGTGACAGAGAACATGAAGAAAGTCACGCGTTAAAAACAATAGAATTTTGACAGTTGAAAGTAATTTGCATAACCTCAGAGCGCACATGGAGAAAGTCACGCGTTAAAAACAATAGAATTTTGACAGTTGAAAGTAATTTGTATAACCTCAGAGCGCATGCTCTCCAGCTGACATAGCCCCTTTAAGGATACCACATCCCCAACAAAAGCAATAGAAGAGGTTCTAGGGTACAAACAGTTTGCTCAAACTAAGGAAATGAAGGAGGGTCTTTCTAAAGAACCAGAAATTATACAAGAATTTTTAAATACTATGAATGAAAAGGGACACAAAAGAATAAAAGTAGAGAGATCAGGACTTATTGTAAGTACCTTACATGGTTTTCTGGCAGCTAGTCCAGATGGTTTGGTAAAGGACCCCTCACACGAACCAACCGAGGGAATGTTAGAAATGAAGTATATTCAAATGAAAGAGGACGAAACACTGATGGAGGCATTGCTAAGGAAGAGAATTTGTGTGTATGACAATGAGGAACTAACTGTAAATCGCCGTCACCAGTACTTTTACCAAGTGCAGCATCAAATGTATGTTGCAGGTCGATATTGGAATGATTTTGTGGTGAAAGGGTCATTGTCAACTGAGCTCTTCATCAAAAGAGTACAATTTGATCCAACTTTCTGGGGCCCAGTGCTTCTCAAACTGAACCAATTCTTTGAAAAACACATGCTACCTGAACTTGCATACCCAAGGATTAAATATGGTTTACCCAGATTAGATATGTTGTAAATGTATAGAAACGTCTTTGATAAATGTCTTTTCCCATTTAAAGAACCTGCAAAAGGTCTGTAAAAAGAAGTGAATGAGCTCTGAAGGCAGGATCATACATGCCCTAAGACCATTGAAATGTAAGTCCAGAATTTTAATGCAGCTTCCAACATTCTGAGGAGTATGTCAGTGTTTTCTTTTCAAGAATTCAAGCAAGTATTTTTACAGTTTGTAGCTGGTTAAACTTGATTTCATGTTAAACTTTTTCCAACCTTAGTTATTTCACCTCTTTTGTCTCATAGCCCTAATTATTTATTAGTGCCTACAGACAAAAAGGTTTAACCTGCAATCAAATATAACCTGTAACATGACATTAATGGTTTGGTATCATATATTCATGTTTTATGAAGACACAAACAAAATAAACAAAGAAAATTTGTTTAAAGGAGCAAAAGTTTACTTTGTTTACATTTCACTATTCTTCAGATAACGAAATGCATAACAATTCAATATTACAATTTTTCTTTTTTATGAAATAAGTGGAGGGTGGAAATTTGTGAGTGCTGCAATAACGATAAAAATGTCTGAAGCTATTTCTGCGAGGGAAACTGGAATAGGTTTATCTAAAATATGCCAATTCTTTATTCGCTCCATACATCTTTCGACGTGAACTCTCAAACTTGCTACTTTCTTGTTTTTTTCTCCTTCTTCTTTAGAAAACTGCTGTTTTCCTTTTAAAAAGGCAGGTATTATGAGGGTTGCACCAACTGCAGCAAGCTCATCTTGAATGAGAAAGCCTTTATCAGCCATAATTTCATCATCTTGCTCCAACAAAGCTAGGAAACCACTCTTTACTGTAATTTCTTTGTCAGTAATACTACCAGGGTATAATTCACTGGTAAATCCAATGACACCACTTGGGGTAATTCCCACTAAGCTTTTCATGGTTGTTCTAGATTTGTACGAAGAGTAACAGGAGGACTGATTATCCAATGCAGATGGACGCTCCATTTGTATTTCAGTGCAGTCAATAATCAATGCTGTCTTGGGATAAAATTCCTTGAAAAGTTTAGGCATGTGTTCCTGAAGAACATCTCGTGGTGGAGTGATAATAAGTTCCTGAAGTTCAAGGCATAAAAATCGAATCCATGTTCTAAATATTACAGAAACTGTTGACTCGGAAATTTCAAATCTGTGAGCCAAATCTCTTTCAAACAGGCCAAACCTTAGTCGCATCAACACAAGAACAAACTCCTGAAAGGTTGTAAGAATTCTTGGTCGACCTGGTTGCCAAACTGGGGGGCAATCAAAACATTTTCGATCATAGTTTCCATAGCTTATGTTTTTCGCTGCATCCTTCACCATATCAAAGCAAAACATTAGTGTTTTATAATTGGGAAATCCAGTGTAAAAAGCAATGTCTGAGTCCTTATCTTTGAACTGATTAATGTCAAATCTAAGCAATTCCGTTTGGGTGCCAAAATTTACTTTTACCGTTTCATAACATTCAGTTTGCAAAGATTCATCTTTGTTTTGTACTTGTTCATAAAAATCCGTTTGCATACCTTGATCACTGGTGAGCAGCACATCCTCCGTCTGACAGAGATCACTTTCCAGTAAAGTGTTTTCGGAATGGTCTTTGTTAAGAGATGCAAGTCTTCGATTTTTTTTACATATCCTTGATTTATTGACAATTTTTTCGGGAGAAACACGCTTTAAAACACGCCTAGTTGACGCATGTTTAGACCATGGAAAAATCGACGGTAAATGAAGCCTGCTGCGCTTATGTCCACCCTCAAAGTGATCTCCACAAATACGTGTATTATCGGCGTCGAGTTTTAATGTTGCATTACGAATTAGAATCTTGTACTGTCTTCGCAGTTTTTTGTCCTTTGGAATTCGGTAATACGAAAGCCCATGCTTGGTTCTGTAATTATTCGTACATCCAGGAACACAACAATTAGCATGCTTTGCCATTTTTCTTCAGTGTTTTGTGAGGAAAACTTTCCTCGCTACCGCCATTTTAAATGTCTTGCGTGTCCACCCAAACAATCCCACAAGACCTTACGAGTCAAGTTCGTGCCCAGATTCCCCATAGTTTCTGGAGTGGGGAATTGTTCTTTACTTTGATAATCCTTTTTCATGAAAATAAACTTTTCCAGAGGGGCTGGAGGGGCTTTGTCTTACTTTGTGGAAATTCCGGAGGGGTGGCCCGGGGTCACCAGT
The DNA here is from genome assembly GCA_942486035.1 of Porites lobata. NCBI lineage: Eukaryota > Metazoa > Cnidaria > Anthozoa > Scleractinia > Poritidae > Porites > Porites lobata. The sequence continues at coordinate 50,623 of CALNXK010000518.1, read as the reverse complement.
TCCTTATAAATATGGAAAATCCAGGGAGGTGGGGGGGTCCTAAGTGAAATTCCCTCTGTGGTGGGGTATGGATTATAATAATTATTTTCTGGAGCCATACATTGCCCAAATTTTTATTTATTATACAGCTAAACATTTTTATTAGTAACTGAATTCTGATTGCAACAAATACATGTAAATAATGCAAAATGTCCTACCAAAGCTTGGTACATGTATCCTTGACCTCTGAAACCCACACACATGCATCATGAGATTTGGACTGATTGGTAGCAGTAACCTTAATAATAAAATCAAGGGAAATGCATCAAGACAATTAGCATTGGGCAATTCGCCACTGTTGCATTGGGTGGTTAGTGAACTGTTAGATACACCAGTCAATGTAAGCCTTTCCCACCCCACCCCCAGCCAAACCATAGCAGGGTATTTGACTGGTCAGGGCTTTGCAAATGTCTTTGAACACCTTTCAACGAGGTACCAACCTTTTGGCTTTAATAGAGTCAAGAGTAAATTAGAGTACACTCTAAATTACCCTTTACAAATCACCTGGTCCTGTGGTTAAGATAATACAAGTTAAAACAAGAACATAATACAAAAGTAAACAAATTTAAAAAACAATCTCTGGC
>CALNXK010000518.1:17500-45000 GCA_942486035.1 Porites lobata | reverse complement strand
ACTCACTATTACTAAACAGACCGCGCATTCATATTCTTGATAGGTGACTGCAACAAGCTTGCAGCCGAGGCTATTGCTAGGTAATAAAATGCATGAGCCTCGATTGTAAGCTAGTTCTAGTCCATTACCGCGATTATGAATGAACAGGTGTAAGACTCAAGCCCAACGCCAAAGCAAAGATTTTTTGGGCACACCTAGCAGGATGTCATTCCTTGTTCCAGACTGATGGTCCAACTGTTTGGACCCGAGTCTCCCGATTAACAATCACGTGACCTACAACTGTGCTGCAAGAGAAGCGCGCGGTTCTTGTTCTACATTGTATCCCCTCTTTCCTCCCTTCACCCTTGAATAATAACTGTGCTCTTAACAGGACTTTCTCGAGCATTTGTTTGTGAATATTTTAAAGGCACTTCAGTATGTTAACGAAAAATTAAATGTACAACGACCCACATGTAGCCACCATAAAACTCACACGGCAAATACACCACTTCCCTATTCTCTTTGATGAGCTTTGATGGTCTGGAACCAGCAAGAAATCGGGGCTCATACAGGAGATGGAGAGGAGAATCTCCCCCCCCCCCCCCCCCCACGCTGACGAATGTTCCTCGACTACAAACTAGTTCCTGACCGATCCCTAGAATACGAATATAATCTGGATTACTAAAAACAACTTTATACTAGGCATTTTTACTTTGCAAAGCTTTATTCTGTTCAGTTAAAAATGAAACTAAATAACATCATTCTAAATAAACAAACTTGGCGAATTTGTTGCTAAAGGTATTTTGCACTGCTTTCACTTGTTTGTTTCTAAATGTTCATTGCATTCACAAATGACGATACAGTCGATTTACAAAAGAATCCGTGCTCTTGGCCTAACGCTAACTTTACTAAATCAGAGTGAAATACAGTTCACATATTTTAATATACCCTAAATCATAATTTCTTTTCTGTATATTTGTCACTATCATACAAACTCCATTGAAATATAAGAATAAAATACCAATCATCAGTTACAATATTTGACAACCGCTAAAACTACAAGCAACTCATGCTGTTTTTAAGCTTGGCCTCACTAGACCAGACGGCGTACAAGTCACAATCATAAGTTGCAATATTTATCAAATTCAAAAACTACCAGCACTTAATGAGGTGGAATTAACCTTGTTCACACTGGACCTTATGGCGTACAAGCCACTATCATCAGTTACAATATTTATCAAACTCAAAAACTACTAGTAACTCATGTTCTACTAACCTTGGTCTCACTGGACCAGATGGTGTGCAAGTCACAATCATCAGTTACAATATTTATCAAAATCTAAAACTACTAGTAACTGATGTTGTATTAACCTTGGTCTCACTGGACCAGATGATGTACAAGTCACAATCATCAGTTACAATATTTATCAAACTCTAAAACCACTATTAACTCGTGCTGTAAACCTTGGCCTCACTGGACCAGATGGTGTGAAAATGTATTTACGACGAAAGTACTAATTGTGGACACTATTTTTACGTCTCTTACTGGAGACGGGACCGCCATTTTACGTGGTCATCGGAGCCAAGCGAAGGTTCAGCCGCTTGAACTACGAAGAGATTACCTTCATTTTTCAGTTATTTTTAAAAGACCCTGAATTGGTCCAGCTCCTGAAAACGAACCCGCGACCCCCCGCTCTGCAGTCATGCGCTCTACCGACTGAGGTAATCCAGCCTGTTCTGTGTGAGACCCAAAACAATGAAATTCAAAATATGTACACAGAAATACTCCTTCAGAGCACTGACGAGTGCCAGCCGCTTGATGCTCTCAAATCAAGCACTACGCTGTAGTTTTATCTCATCCCTTTGGCTCCCGTTGATATGGAGAAAAGCTGTCCCGAAAAAGAGGATCACCCTCCAGCTGAGTCAAGGGAAAAAATAGTTGACCCCTTTGCCCGAGCCAACAGTGCTCGCGCACGCTCTGGTTGTCTCGCCTTGACCAAGTCGACCCAGCTGGGCCAGTCAAAGTGTTTGTATGGAGAAACGTTGGATCAGCTAGGAGGGTGACCCTGTACCTTCACAAAAGGGTGAACCGGCTAGGCGGGTCATCCTTCTAGCCAAGCAAACTTTTTTTCACATTTACACGGTTCGCCACCTTTTTTAACCCTTTAAACCATAAGATCAAAGTTTGAATTCTCATTTGTTGTCCCTATTCATTTCCTGGAGAAGTAGTGGGGAGAAGTTGATAAAATATAGAGCAAATTCATTTTGTGTGATCATGTCCGTAATTCTCATCACCACTCTGTTTTACAAAGCATTGATATCACAAGGGAAAATTTGATGCTAACCACTCTTAGGGCTTAAAGGGTTAAGGGAACGTAAGGAAAGGTGGCTCACCCAGGGTAGCTCGGGTAGGCGGCGGATTGACACTTCTACCCGGGACAACTTTTCTGCATATAAATGGCCCTAAAAAAGCTAGATTCACGAGGAATGGGATTGTGTTACATCGTTCAACCAGGTAAGTTGAATTGACCATGAAGACTTTACGAGACTGAACAACAAAGTGCAATTTTCAAACCAAGTTATGTTCAAACTATGCTGTATAAAACTTGCTATGGCGGTTTTCTTAAACGATTTTTAATGCGTACGCCGGAATCAGCTTTCGAAAGTTTTAAAAACTTAAAGCGATTTGTTTCTCACTTTCTTTTTTTTTCGGAAGTCAAAGCGCTAGATATGTTTCGAGGTTTTGCCATTTTCGACTGTAAATGAGACACCCCTGAAGGTATCTGGTAACCTTAACGCTATACAGAGTTGTGTGAACATAACGGACTTCAGCCTGGACTTTCACAAGAAAAAATAGCCTACATTACTTGCACGTGTGACACACCTGAAAGTATCTGGTAACCTTAACGCTACACAGAGTAGTGTGAACATAACGGACTTCAGGCTGAGCTTCAACAGGAAAAAATAGCCTACATTACTTGCACGTGAGACACACCTGAAAGTATCTGGTAACCTTAACGTTATACAGAGTAGTGTGAACATAACGGACTTCAGCCTGGACTTCCACAAGAAAAAATAGCCTACATTGCTTGCACGTGTGACACCCCTGAAGGTATCTGGCAACCTTAACGCTATACAGAGTAGTGTGAACATAACGGACTTCAGGCTGAGCTTCAACAGGAAAAAATAGCCTACATTACTTGCACGTGAGACACACCTGAAGGTATCTGGCAACCTTAACGCTATACAGAGTAGTGTGAACATAACGGACTTCAGGCTGAGCTTCCACAGGAAAAAATAGCCTACATTACTTGCACGTGAGGCACACCTGAAGGTATCTGGTAACCTTAACGCTATACAGAGTAGTGTGAACATAACGGACTTCAGCCTGGACTTCCACAAGAAAAAATAGCCTACATTACTTGCACGTGTGACACCCCTGAAGGTATCTGGCAACCTTAACGCTGTACAGAGTAGTGTGAACATAACGGACTTCAGGCTGGGCTTCAACAGGAAAAAATAGCCTACATTACTTGCACGTGAGACACACCTGAAGGTATCTGGTAACCTTAACGCTATACAGAGTAGTGTGAACATAACGGACTTCAGGCTGGGCTTCAACAGGAAAAAATAGCCTACATTACTTGCACGTGAGACACACCTGAAGGTATCTGGTAACCTTAACGCTATACAGAGTAGTGTGAACATAACGGACTTCAGGCTAAGCTTCCACAAGAACAAATAGCCTACAGTACTTGCACGTGTGACACACCTGAAGGTATCTGGTAACCTTAACGCTCTACAGAGTAGTGTGAACATAACGGACTTCAGGCTGGGCTTCCACAGGAAAAAATAGCCTACGTTACTATCAACTTCTAGGGGTTTAACTGGAAAAATTTCCGGATTGATCATTCGGCTTTTAAAATTAGAATCTTCATTCAATTTTAAGGATCGTTTGTCAGGGCTACTTCAAGATTCACGAAAAGAAAAAAGATATTGCTGTTTTAGGTCAATTTTGTACTGAAGTCATTACTTAGTGCATTTTAAAACCCATACAAAAATTGCCAAAACTTGTAGAGTTATGAAAAAGATACCAAACAAATTTCATCAGAGAGCCATATTTTTTGGGGGAGATTTTTGCGGGGTCTGATTTTTGCAGGCATAGCATAAAACTTGAAAAAGTTGGCCCAACTTTTTCAACTTTCAATCCATGTCCATCCCTGCCATCCGTTGCCATTGACGGCAGGAAACAGTTTTAATGTCTTAATATAATCTTAAATAAGAAAACTGGCCCCGGCTGTTCAAACGTTGGATAGCACTATCCACCGGATAAATCACTATCCAGCGGGTAAGTATTACGGAAATCAATTACGCTATCCGCTGGATAGTGATTTATCCGGTGGATAGTGCTATCCAACTTTTGAACAACCAGGGCCAGGACCCTTATTTTTGGAATTCAATTGAAAAGACAAAAGTGTTCGCTTTATGAAAAGATAAGTAATAACCTGACATAGCCTCTTTAAAGCCACATTACAACTGTGATTACATTTCACTTGATACTGACATCTCTTCCTGCGAGAAGCACACAAATCTTAGCTATATTTTCCTACTGAATTGAAAGCTTTTGGCACCCACTGTCCTTTCCATAGAAACTTACCTCAAGTTCAAGTAAGGATATTGTTTGGCTTTCTATCAAAAGTTTACTAAAGTCATATAATCGGCCGTTACCTTTCGAACAATGGCTATTTACTTTCAATCTCAGTGATGTCAATGAGGTGTTTTTCTTCAAAGCGTCGCAAAGGCCTGGTAACCAGTCATCACTCACTTCTTTGCTACTGTTGAGTGTCAGGTTGAATGTGGTTACTGATGTGTATTTTGCCAAAAATTGGAACACTCCAGAGACGTCTAAAACCCCTGATATATTCAATGTTCCTTCACCGTACTCATTTATCGTGAGATTTAACGTAGTTATCAACGTATTCACTGGCAATTCGATGGAAGAAAACCGCCGATCAGCGCACAAATCAGAGCCTGTCTCAATTACTGTCATAGTCACTGTCAGTGTGTTCACTGACGAGTTTAATGAAAGAACGTCAGTGAGATAGTCAAGGATTCTTGATAAATCCGCATTATGATACGGAGCAAGCACTGCCACACTAAATGTTTTTAATGAGGTAGTTATTGCCAAGCCGTCAGTAAGGCCACAGAAATAGCTCTCAGAGTAATCATCCATGTTGAATGTGAGCCTGAGTTTTGTAAGTGACGTGCACTCTCTTAAACAATCACCCACAACCTTGTTCCAAAATGAATGCATGCTATCACTATGGATTGAAACAGAAAGGGAAGATAATGATTTGATTGCCGCTAGGACGTTACTAAGTTTAATTGAACAATCCTCCTGATTCCATTTACCGTCGCCGTTTAGTTCAAGGGCGAGTGTAGTTAAAGATGCCATTTTGATCAAACACTCACCCAGTTTGCATTCCCATCCTTCTTTCATGTTACTGAAGTTGAATGTGAGACTAAGAGATGTTAAAGAAGTGCTTTGCAATAAACTATTCCCGAGGTCTTCTCCCAAATCTGCATCCAGGAAGCAGCTGTTGACTGTAAGATCAAGCGTGGTAAGTGATGTGTTTTCTGCCAAAGCATCACCTAGGCAACGTGTCCACGCCTTGGTAAAATAACTATCGTTATTGATTGTAAGACTGACTTTTTCTTTTCTTCTATCCTTGACTTTGATGAAAAAAGCTCTCAGTGCTGCAGAATTATCGGTAGTGATAACAAGAACATCGTTTGTTGACTCATCTGGACCCATACGCACGTCATGTACATTTAACTGAACGCGACTGTTTTTTGATAGGCTGGAAGGAACAATACCTCTCTCTGTTGTCAAATTGCCCCATAAATTGATGGACAGGGAAGATAGTGTCTTGTTTTCTTCCAGACATCTTGCTATGGAATTAGAAACTTCACTTGTCAAATTTCCACGCACGTTTAAAGTGAGAACAGTAATGGAGGAAGGTGCCAAGACTTCAGAAAGGGCTTCTGCCGCTTCGCATTTCATCTCACCCCAGACGTTAACAGTTAAGTGTTGCTTTACATTTAACCCTCTCCTAACCAGAACAGGATGGAAATAATTATTTACAACGCTGTTAAAGGTGTTTGGATAAATATAACAGCAAACGGGGGACTTTTTCGCCAAGCGAAGATTTTCCACTACAGAATGCCAGTTACCAGGGAGCTCACTGTGGACACACAGTCTTATATAATTCAAAGAACTATTTTCCATAAGCCCTTTTTCCAGGAAACTGGCACTAGAGGAACTCAGCGGTCCACCAAAATGAAGATCAAGAGATTTTAAAACTGTTTGTCTTGCAAGTGCTTCACTGACAGCAGCGACTAACAAATCCTGCACGCCTCCAACAATACAGAGAGAAACAGAATTCAAGGATTTATTTGACAAAAAATTTTGTAAGGCTCGTGTCGTAGTGTACTTCATTGAGCCAAGTACCTCGAGACCAACAGACGTCAGCGGTGCCAATCCAGTTTCAAGCGCGTTGAAAAAACCCTCGCTATAAGCATATCCAGACAAAGAAAACGTCGCTTTTGTCAAAGTTCGACATGAAGCCAACCCATCTCCAATTTGAACCAGCAGGTCGCCCTCCGCAGGGTTGAAATAATATCTGCCTTTAAGAGTAAACTCTGATAGATTTTTGGTCGCAGAAAACCATTTGCAAAGACGATCTCTATAAAATGACATCCAATATTCCTCATCATAAACAACACTTACGATTGTCAACTGCGGACAGGATTCTATATAATTCAATACGCCATTCACTCCTCCCTTAAAAGAACAATTAACAGCATGGAGTTCAACCGGTGTCTGTAGATTTGAAAAGCTCTTACAAGAACTTAAAAAGCCCGCAAAAGAAGTATTGCAATCTGTATCTGCCTCAACGGTTATGACCTTTGGAAAAGGTATAATTTTAAATAGAGAAGCTGCCGTTTGTTCAGGATGTCCACTCTCATTAAAGCTTTCAATAAAGAAAGTAGCGTCCTCCTCATTGCAATCCTTGTGACTGATCCAGTCCCAGTCATTTTTCTTTAACTCCTCGCCAATCTGGGTGAAAAGGACAGTTGCTTTCTCGCCCAGCATCCCAGAAACAAAAATAAACACTTGTGGATATTTCGTTACCAAGTCAAAAGAGCTTATGTGCTCAAATACATTAAACTGCCGATTTACTAACTTCTCTGCGATATACGCGGCAGCCACGTACTCTTGGAAGGTCTTGTGAAGAAAGCAGTACTCATGTTGAGGCTTTAATCTCTTTAGACTTTCTTCCTTGTAAAGAAGGCCTAGCTCACGAGCTACCAATCCCGGGTATTTCCTTTCAAACTCAACCAATTCATTTTCACGGAAACCATAACGATCACTTAGCAGGCACAACCAAGCTAGCTCTCCAAGTGCAAGAATTTCCTTTTCAAACTTTTTCTCTAGGGCACTGTCATCTTCAGGGGCCGGCAAGTTGCGTTTGGCGCAGTGTCGTCTCAAAAGACATTGAACAATGACTTGGTAAAGTTCCGTCCGGGAAGTCGGCAATTTTCCCTTGTAGTCCTCATAAACAACACAAAGGAGAAGTAAATTTAACGGGTTATTTCGGAGTGCATACAAGAAGGTGTTCTGTTGCATTTCTTCAATGAGCCTCTCCCCCTTTGGTGACTGACCAATGGTTTTGAAGTGTCTTCTTACGTACACAATAGCATCACTTTCCGTGTACCCTTTAATCTCTAAATGAATGTCAAATTGAAATTTTTTTCGCACTTCAATTCCTCTTTCTTGTCGTGACGTAGCCAAGACATAGCAAAATGGGAAAATTCTTCTGTAAAGCAGCTCATCGACATGGTGCCGTGATTTTTCAGGCAGCTCATCCAAACCATCCAAAATGATCAAAATTCTCTCCTGGTTATGAATATCCTTCAAGAAGTGCAAAAATTTCTCTACAATCTTCTTCTTAACATCTCTGGGCAGAAGTTGCTCCCTTATGGTATCAATTATATTTCCATCAATGTCTCGACATTTCAGGAGCAACACAACTTCAAACTTGGGAAAGGAACACTCTGTTGGGATTTTTCCATGTGTAGAGTCATAAGCAAGTTTAAGGCAAAACGTAGTTTTACCGATTCCTGGACTTCCTTCGACAAGCGTCATGACATCCTTACCTTTTTCAAGGGTCTTGAAGATTTCAGTCACGTTCACCTCGTCATTTTCACCCACTAAGTCTGGATTTTGTCCCTCCGGGGCTATGAGGTGGGACATATTCGCCATATTGGCTTCCATCTGGGTGGCCAACTTTCTTCTTGAAATGATTTTCAGTCGCGTGTAAACGTTCTGCAGGGGTAACTCGATAGTGCTATCCCAAAGAAGTGGTCTTAACAGACAGCGCCTTTTGTATTCAGCTTTGAGCGGTTCAACAACAACCGAGTTGTCCCAACCTGCTGGAAACAAAAAGGTGAGGGAATATTTGTCAATAAACGCAAACGTAAAGACTTGAAATTCCAAACGGATTAATCTCACTGTGACATGCTTTTCTCTCCTTAGTAAGCAGAAAGGCCGTTTATTCTCCTTTATTTTACTTACAGATAAGTATGTTTCTGTCTATACAAGTAAATGATTTCGATGACATAAATTAAAATACCTCCCGTGACAGAATAAGCTTCACAGAGACAATGGTAACATTTGGCGAAAAAGAAAATGCTATCAACGCTTACATTTTTATGAAAACTAAGTGCCTTACACTCTCTGTAAAAACATTTTACTTTTAATGTTCATTTCTTTAAAAAATAATGTACAAATTATTTGCCTTCCAAAACAGAACTGAGATCACTCTTAAGTTTCTGACAAATGATTGGTTTGTTCATTACACCTCAGATACAAAGGGTAAGGAATGTCAGTGTTCTCCCTAAATTTTAGCTCAGCAGGTAAGGGACAATTCATGGCCGGTAAGGCAAAAAATATGCGCCAGAGGTGCACTTGCTTGGGGGGTGGGGGAGGGGTGGGTAGGCCCGTAGTGGAGTGAGGGACATGGCCCGCCCTCGCTTGGAAATTTAGGAGCTAAGTTCTCTGAAAAGTCATTCTCTCATTTTAAGACCTATTTTACGCAAATCGGCCGTTATTATCCATAGACAGCAATTAAAAACGTTTGAATTCAATAATTTTACTCTGCCTTCAATATTCTCTTTCCAAAATGCATGGCCCATAAAAAGTAAAGCTGTGTATACTTAAGTTCTTTTCCATTTATTCATTTCATTTCCTTGTGAGAACTGGATCGTATCACAACTTGCGTATTTTTTTACGTACATTTTGTAAACTTTCAAGCGGTTGCACGCAAAAGAAGTGTTGCTTCAGGCGGTAAATTTTACCGGTTATCGCCTGATAAGGAGTACACTGAATGTGGTTCGATTTTCAGCAGTCTAGCCTCCCACGCAGACTTTCCTAGGGCGTCACGAACCCCTAAAAAGGTCTGCGTAGGAGGCCGATCTGACTGACAAGAGGCTACCGCTAAATAGTTAGTTTCTTATACTGAAAGTAGCGTGATGAAAGCATAATCAGGGTCTCGGCCTAAATTTGGCCTCGTTCTACTTGTACCTTATATGGTATTACGAAGCACGCTGAAAGTTTGGAGAGTGTGTCAGACATGAGAATCTCAAGATTCTCTCTAAGTGCAACCGAGTCCACGAAACTATAGATCGTTTTCACTGTCACGCAAAAAAAAAAAAAATTGGAAACCGTCTAGTGCAAGAAGACAAGAAAATGAAATGTTATAAAAGATTAATTTTTAAACAATTTGTCCAAGTCTCAGGTCTTTGTGGCCCACAGTTTCTGAGTTATTTGCCGAAACGTTTCACGCATGCACCTTTGTAGAGCTTTGTATGGAGACGCCACATTGGTGTACCGTTTTGGTGTACCAATATAGCCGCCGGAAATCAACAGAAACATCTGGAGTTCACTTTTTCTATAAAAGCTCTTTCTTTTCACTCGAGAACTAGCATACGAGCGCAAAGACATATCTTCTAATACTTGAAATGGTTATACTGCTGAAAATCAAAAGGGGAGACTTTTTTCAACGAGACAGCATTCCTATTTTTCACGCACTGTGAAAACTCGGAAGTTCAAATTGCTGTATTTTCCAAATGAAACATGCTACGGGAATGGGAACTTATACAAAGATTTACCTTTTGTTTATCTTCAACCTAGTGTAAATAAGAATGCGTAAAACCTCGCTATTTTGACTTTACAATTTGATGACGTCACTATGAAAACCATCTATAGCTTCACGATGTCCCACTAGAAAAGGGGACCCAAATAATAAAGCCACTGCCCTGTGCAGCAAAGGAAAGTAACCCACACAAGCGCTATATTTCAGGAGTGCATTTGTTTAGGCGATAGGACTGCGAGAATAATGGGGATGAGCCAAGTTGAGCGGGCGGGAAGTACTGTCACACTCTTATTTCGTAAGCTATGCAGCTTTTGAAGCCGCTTTTTAGAAACACGAGACCGATGACACAAGACCATCCTAAACTCTCTCATACACATGTAATGCCATACCAACCCTTACTCTAAATAACCCAGAAACGAACTTTACCTTCCTCTTTCAACAGTTTCGGTTGTTTTGGAGCTGGGACAGGCCTTTTGCCTTTTCTCGAAGACCTGGATATCTTTGCTGTCTTTGCTTCGCCTGCAATTTAATGAGTCATTACCGACATAAAATGCTCCTGTGGTCTCATGAAAAACATATCAAACTAATTTCATTAAAGAACACTAACCATAATATTATTATTGGTGATTTTTTAAGTCATAGCATTAAATCTTGAACAAGTTGGCCCAATATCTTTCAGTTTCAATCCGCATGTCCATCCTTGCCATCCGTAGTAACAGACGACAGGAAGCATGGGCATTCAACCGACTCGAAGACACGTTTTAGCGTTTTGAAAAGATAGCAAAAAGCACGACGTACCCCCTTTAAGCTTATGTCTAAATAACTGTGCCGAGAGATATTTGACTAATCAACTGAAAGACCATTTTCCACAATAAAAAAGTATCGTAACGCTATATACACTAACCATTAATCCCGGTAACAGCTACAAACAAAGGAAATAATTGGAAGAAAGACAGCCTAGCAATACCAAATCATTTCTAAGGCCTCTCGACAGTGGTAATTTTAGGGATTTTGAGGTTTCGTGGGGCACGTAAGTATATCCGTTATTAATTACTGCATTCCATTGTCGTGTAAAAATTAAGTGACAGGGCAAATCCACCTTTAGGCTAGTAATTAGAAAAATTAAACACATAGACTAGACTGCCGAACACAGCCATTTTACAAGGCAGGAATAGAAGTTACTTGAAACTCAACGGACAAAGTTCGCCTGTGAAGGTGTTAAGAAATATTTTGAACACCTCTCTTATAAAATCTGGCACGAATCTTGTTTATGGACAACTGGCGAAGGTAATCTGTGACAATGACAACGAATTTTGACTCCTTTTAAACTAGTCTTTTTCAGTGTCTTCGACCATTCCTTGTTACTGTAACTTTTCGGCAAGGAATACTCAATAAGCCCTTGTTAAACTACTGTTACAACGAATTGCTTTTGTGGACATATTGCTCATGTTTATACCATTCAAGTGTACCTTTATAAAGACGTTTCTCAGAAGAGAAGGGTTCTTCAACTTGACAGATCACAGAGGCTTTTTTGGATAAATGCTGCTCATCTATATTGGGACCTACAAAAAGAGTAGTAACAATTATTCTTTGCTTCAAAGCATCAGGGACGGTACAAAGAACAGAGATAGCCAACGTTTAACTCTGAAAACGAGTTGTAAGCTATTTTTAATTCGGCTAGTCCTTCTATCTAAACATCGCTTTCTATAAACAATGTTAAGAATGCATACAGTTGGTTTTGTATAATTATTTCATTCAGTTTAGCTTCACTGTAAAGGGCATTAGATCATATTCTGCACTATACAAGTAATAAAATATAAAAAATTACAAGGAATCAACTGTCTTAAATAGCGGTCGGCCTAGTTTGACTTCGTAGAAATAAACGCAGTCACTGTTTTCTGAAAATGAACTTTTGATGCAACAACAAGCAACCAATGCCCTGGAACGGCTCCAATTTTTAACTCAGATTTGAAAATTTTCTGAACTTTTTATGGAACATTTTGCAAGACTATCAGGCTTACAAATATGGCAAAATTTACGATGATTCTTACTGTTTCTGCTAAGACATACTATTACTATTGGACTGTTACTACAGTGGGGAACTGAAGTAACCACATTCAAAAGTTAACGACAGTAAGGTCGTTACGAGAAAAGTGAAACTGAGAGATTAAGTTTGCGTTCATTCAAAGTTATAGCTACTTTTTCCAACTCTCTTAATCTGTCAAATGTGGCGGAGTTGAAATGTTAGGGATCTCATTCTGAGTTCAAAAAGGGAAAAGAAAATTTGTTATGGACAGGTTTTCATCACTGTTGTCACTGTAGTTGAGTGAACATCCTTACCACAATTTCCTAATGCCAACAGTACACAATACGAAGACCAATTATTTGAATTACATTGTTTCACTATACATGTACATTGTACACACTATCTGTCTTCTCATTTGCTAAGAGCCTACAGTTAAGATGGCTCGACTGGATTTTTTAGGGAGTATACTTCCCCACTTTGAGCGTTTACCACGTCGGCATTAACAAAGATAATGCAAAAAGGTTACCACAGCTACACTAAATAAATGTGAAAATTCGTTATGATCCATGTTTTATTGACATGGTTACCATGGCAACATAATGACGCCATTACATTTTTTACTTGCCTTTGTATTTCTCGGTACTGGGATTTTTTTTCAGAAATCGCTTAAGGGAGTTTGTACCTCTCTTAGTTGCCTCGGTTATGGCAAAGTTTGAAGAAATTCTATGAGAGCGTTTTGGAAAGGTTTTGAAACAAAGTTTAAGGGTCATAAAAACAGTGAATAAACATGCTATCGACATAATTAGCTAATATCTAAAGAAAATGATGAAGTCTGGAAAAGCAGTTTCATCTCATAGTGGTTTGATTCCATCTGAAACTTTGCACGAAAAGAGAGGGGGATTGCTTAGGCCGATTGCGAGAAAGAGGAATTTGATTAGCCTACGTTCGGCTGCTTTCTTTACCATTTGTGAATGTAATTTGGTCCACGCCTACAAATTTCACGGCTATTTAAAAACCGCTCGATAAATTTTTCAAAAAAACTTGACAATCCCGAGATAAAGCATCAATGTACGTCTCCTCCAAGTTTCAAGGACTTTGAAAACAAGGAAGGTAATTAAATGGGGCTTCAAATGTCACAAATTTTCCACCAATTTAGAACACTTCAAAAGCCCAAGTTTATTTAATGTGATCATTTTTTTATTATTTAATGGGATAAAAAAAAACCCAAAGTATTTAGGGCACGACTTCCAGTGAGCAATATTCGAAATAGTTGCCTCCCTCGAATAACACGGTAAGTTAGTATTGACTCGAAGAAAATTTCTCATAAGGACAAACGGGGGGGGGGAGGGAGGCAGAAGAGTAAAGTAAGGAGGGGGGAGGGTAGAAAAGTAAATGGGTGCAGGGGTAAGGCAAGTGTGGGGGAAGGACGAAAAGGGTGGAATAATTGCACAGAATATCCACACAATTCACAATACAGTTTCAAGAAGGGAATGCAACTTGCAAGTCTCATTTCTAATTTTAATACGCATCCTTATTTGTAATAAGTCAGAGAAAGAATTTACTTGTAAATGACAAAATTATGGTTCTGTATCAAACAAATATAGTCGTCTTCCAAGAAACAACAATTTACAACAAAAATAGACGTTATGGTTGTGTCATGCGATCTGAGCGTGCACTCGCGTGCTTCACACGTTCTATGTTTTCCCTGGGCGAAGTACATAGTACTTGCAACTAAAAATATACTAGGGTTTGCTACATATTGAATTCCCTTACTTTTCCGCGGCAAATTACTAATTGAAAATGAGTATTTAATTGCAAGTCATATAGCATATTCCACCAAATGCTGTTTTTTAGTTCTGGCCCGTCTACTCGTCCTCCCAATGTTGTTGATGATGACGATAACCCTACATTGCCTAATGTCGCGAGATAGACGGGTCCGCGAAATTGAGAAAGCGCGATTACGCAAATAAAACGGGAGGAAACTGGGGAGAAGTAGGGCGGCGAAAATAGCTGATCTCAGGTTACGCGAAAGCTGAATCAAGGGAGAGGCGAGAGGAAGAAGGTAGAAAACCTCGGTTTCGCGCGCCTATGTATCTTACCATACGAACGACAAACGAGAAACAGGCCAAAAAACAGTCTGCATTTTCAGTATAGTACTAAAAACGAGTAACGAAAAATAACGTAGGTACATTACAAAAGCTGAACCCCCGGAGTGGCTATTTTTAGAACATGAACTCGTGAATATGCGAAGGGTGTTTTCACTTGGATAGGTACCTGATCATTTCAACTTAAAATATATACTTAATTTTATCGCATAAATATTGTTTTTAAAATTCATTTACGAGTTCTCGACAGTTTTTACTTTGATTTCACTTCACTGGGGAGACACGAATTGCTGGCTGAGGGCGAGGAGGGGAAGATGCCTCTGACATCTTCGTATTAACTCGTTCATTCGTAAGATTTTGCACTACTGTTGCTATCATAAGTGAATGGTCAATTAACCACTCATTAATCATTCACTGGTTTACTGAAGGGGCTTGTTTTCGCTTGACGGTCAGCTTTCCAGTCTCTTTACGGTTGACTATTAACCTTATGTACTTAGTTGATAAAGCCGGATTTTTGTATTACATTATAACACGCAGGCCCGTAGCCAGGATTTTTACGGGTGGGTGCGATTTAACGAGGAGACGGACAAAGCGGGGCCGGAGGGGCAAGTCTTTAGGGGGGAAATTTGGTAGTCAGAGACTGCATGCACTACGAACATGGATATTTCTCTTTTTTTTTTTAACTTCAAATTGATTTCTTTAGCGTTTTTTGGCAAAGAGACTACTTTCTTTTGCAATTTTTGAGAATGGCAGATGTCAATGTCACTATTTAAAAAGAAAAAAAAAACAAAGAAAGTTGGAAATACGTATTATTCGTTAGTTTTGCTACATATCATCACTGATATTTCAGTAGTGTGCCAAACTCAAACCTCCTTTGATGCTTATTAGCAAACACATCAGTGACTTCTTTCAAAACATTGTCTGTTTAGATAATAGATGTGGATAAAAAACAGGGAAGAGGGCCTCCCTTTAGTATTACCTTTTGGCCACGGGAAACAGCAGATATTCTAAACTATCCTCAAAGACAAAGGGCTACACAAAAATGGAACAATTTAGGCCTTCATCTCCTTCAAGCACAAGTGGAACTGAGATCCACTCTTTTTAATTGGCTGTTTAACATCCAATTAAAAAAATGGCAGTGATATAGGACACGGCCTCATAAATGCGCAAGCTCATCATCAAGCCAGTCAGAACGGTTAAGCTTTCGCCACAAAATGTAAAACAAAGTTAAAAGTGATGTTGCTCCCTACATAAAAGTAAATAATGAGATTCAACAGTATGGACTGTGCAGTTGCTGAAACTGGATGAAGGAAGGTCCTTGCTTAATTCTAAAACGGTCAGGGCGAAACCTTCACTACAAAATTTTACAGCTATGCAGTTTCAAAACGACAAGGACAACACTCGTCGCTATGAGAACACCCGTCACAAGGAAAACACTCGTCATAGGGACAAGTTGCCAAGCTAAGGTCAAGTGCAGAATCTTACACACATATTAAACAATAAAATACATAACTGTGGTACCATCTAGAGATGCCCGCAGTGCACACTCTCATAATGCTTTAATTTTCAAATGAAGTAATCAGTTTGATACAGTAACTCTACCAATAAAGGACAGCAAACAAGACTGCATCTCTCAACAGTCTCGGTAGTTTTTCAGCCGAAATATCACTAGCAGGTAACGATGTTTTTCCTTTTCTTGAACACTGATGTCTCTTTGCCGAGCTTTTTGAGCGTCATTTTATCGGACATCGCAAACGTCTTACAGATTTAATTTCAACAGCACTAGCTGCTTATGAAGAATTAGCCGGGAGATTTGAGCCAATCGGAAACGAAGAAATGTTTTGAAAGACCACGGTGGAAGCTATCGTAAGCGGACAGCCTCGGGGCGCTTACGAGAATGGTTCACATAAGCGACCACTACAAGAGTAAAGGGTTAAATGGCGGCCTACGGGAGCTTGCCCTGATACAAATGAACATTGAGAATGTAAGAAAAAATGTCCGTTTGTTAGAATTTCGCTATACTGTTGTTCTCGCAATGTAGACGTTCAGTCACAAGCATAAAATTAAAGTGTCAATCAAGTGGTGTTTTGAAGTGTAACCGAATGTGTAATGTATGTGAAAAAACAAAACAAACAAACAAACAGACAGATAGACACTAAAACTGGTATAAATTCATTGTGACGAACTCTGACTGGCAAAAGGCTAGCGCTCAAAAAGTTATTTTCCAAATGATCTTTTTGATCATGAATGACGACAAAAAAATACTATCTGCTTTACTACTCCACTAATAAAATGTGGCCTCGTTCTAGTTGTATCTTCAGCTTAAGCATATCGTATCACAGAGAGTCGCAAGATTTGCTGTAGTAAGCGTAGCCGAGAGCAACTCTAGCTTCTTGAGAGTCCAACCGACTTGAAAAGCGGGACAATGAAGACACTGCCGTGCTGCACAGCAGGCCCAATAAGAGCACACAAGCGCTTTAGTTTAGAAGCGCTTTTGTTCAGGCAATACAGCTGCTAGAAGAATGGGAATGAGTTTAGTTAAGGTGCTACGTAGCCAGAGAGAGGGATTAAGCGCGAAAGAGGTTCCTCCAACAAAAAGCACCACCACAATCTTATTTAGTCATCTATGCAGCTTATGTGGTGTAATACCATAAATAAACCAGAAAGAAACTTTACCTTCGTATCTCAACAGTCTCGGTTGTTTTGGAGCTGTGACAGCACTTAAAGATAGCGGCCCTTTTCCCTTTTTTGAAGACCTGGGTCTCTTCGCTGCACCTGCAATTAAACCAATCCCCAACATAAAGTTTTTGTAAAAGTAACTATATACACAGCTGTTCATTATTCTACGGCTCAACTAAATTAAAGTGTACCTTTATGATGGCGTTGTGCAGCCGGAGAGGGTTTTTCACCTTGACAGATCACTGGGACTGTCTTAGATAAATTCTGCTCATCTGCATGAGGACCTACAACAAAATAGAAACAACTCTTGACCCGTTTATTTGAATGGAGATTTGCCAGTGTTTAACAAAACCAAGTTCTCAGCCATTTTCAATTAGGCCAACCCACTATCTAAATATAGTTAACTACATGTATAAACAATGTTAAAGAATGATACATGTGGAACCATTAGTCCAGACCAGAGTTAGTTATATGTTCTGTTTATAGTTAACCCAAGATTACCGTTGAACATGATTCAGACAACTCCACCTTGAACAAAAAAAAGCACTTTACTTGAGTGTCAATGTATTTATCACGAAAGTACTAATTGGGACACTATTTTTACGTCTCCTAATTAACACGGGACGCTATTTTACGTGGTCATTCAAGCCACGCGAAGGTCCAGCCGCTTGCAGTGCAAAGGGAGTACCTTCATTTCTCAGTTATTTTAAGACCCTGAGTATTGGTCCGGCCCCGTGATACCCACGACCTCCCGCTCTACAGTCAAGTGCTCTACCGACTGAGTTAATTCTTGTTTAGTTATCGTTCTAAATAATACAGCTATTTCTGCCAAGACGTAGGTGCAGTTATTTGTGATAAGTTCTGCTTCTAAATGAGCATGTATTTAAACGCTTTCAAGTTTAATGCGTGCACAGCACCTTTTTACTTTGTAAATGCAATAAATCATAACTATTACGTATACATGTACATTTAGTCGGCGAATAAAGCCGCCTTTGAGACATCATTCATTTAAAAAAATTGTAAAGACGCATCTTTTTAGTAAGGTTTTTCATTCTTAGTTAGGTTTACTTATTACCTATACACAACTATGTAATTTTTATTTATTTTTTAGCAAAACTTTTAAAGACCTACCTTTTAGTAAGGCTTTTTATTCTTAGTCAGGTTTTTTAAAATTATACACAACACATGAGGTAATTCTTATTTATCATTTAGTTATTTTTATTCTACGTATTGTTGTAATGCGCAGTTGATCATCTCGTCAAGGAATCTGCGCAATAGAAATTCTAAACTATTATTATTATTATTGTTATCTATTATCCCTCTTATTATTATTATCTCTGCAAAGTGAGCCAGCCCGGCTCATGTAATCTATAGCCAGGTTTTACGCCTTTCCCCTTGACCTCACCGATTTTTCAAAGCCCCCGAGCACACAAGCAAAATTTCATCTCCCCTCCCCCTCAACATCTTCATACTCCCCTCTCTATATTACATGAACTTTTGGCCTTATCCTTGTTCTCTCCACGTATGTTTTCCACCATTGATAAGACTTTTGATAAGACTATTGATAAGACTTCTCACAACCACCACTTTATTTCAACACACTGTAACTACACTATCCCTTCATAACCACATTAAATTCTACGAGAAACAAGTTTCACTGATTAACAAACTACATCCATTATCTTACCAATTCACGTCTAATATAACTCCACGCTTTCCACTTCACGCATCTCAACCAACCCCTAAATTATACAGCGCTACTGCACTACTCACACATCCCTAATACACATACAAAACTTCAGACTTCACACACGCCTAGTACATCGACGCCTAAATATACGCTCCCACAGCGTCTTATTATTATTAATCATTCTCTTCTGCGAACATCGCCAGTAGCAGAGAGCGATGGGAGAGCTGGCTTTCTTTGCGGGCTAGCATACATTTCATTTTAAGTTTAATATATATGCAACAGAGGACGCAATACAATAGCACTTATTTTAACTGACCTTCTGAAGAGATCGCTTTGATCCTTTCAACAAGTTTATCACACTGTTCCTTCCAGCTGTACTTTTTTGCATATGCCCCACGCACAACATTAAACTCTCCAAGTCTCATCTCCCTGTCCTTGTGACGGATGGCTCTTATTGCACTGGCCCAGTCTCTTCGATCGTCCGACGTTACTACACAGCTTGAACCATGAGGAACTTTCTTTAAAGCTTCCGCAAAACCAGAGTTCCCACTAACCAGCACAGGCAGACCAGCAGATAAAGCCTCAAGGGCAGTTAGACCAAAGCCCTCAGTTCGTGATGGCATTACAGCAAGATCTACTTCGCAAAATAAATCAGCTAGTTTCTTTCTACTTTCATTAAAGCGACGCACTTTAAGTTGACTAGGATCAATGCCTTGCTCCACTAACTTTTTTGCTACTTTCCCTTCTTCTCCCTGTGTTGCTCCAACAAACACAAGTTTGTAGGTCGTGTCTTTCAACTCAGCAATGGCTTGGGCAGCAATGTCATATCCCTTCAGCTGAAAATCTTCATTGTCACCACGTCCAAAGACCAAAACATTGAATGAGTTTCTTTCTTCAGTAGCTTGACTAACATCAGCAAACTCAGAGAAAATGCCTGGGGTTAGATTGAGAACATCCTGATCTTTTCCACAAGGACGGAGATAACCGGAAAAGGCATCAGCCAGCTTGGGTCCAACAGCTACAACTTGATCAGCCAATTTACAGAGTTCAACCTCAACCTGGTGTTTGTCCTCGCCTCTGGAAATGTGCTCTTCATATCCTTTGTACATTCCAAGTTCTTCTGGAGAGGTATGAACAACCTGAATCCACTTACAATGATGATGTCGTTTTATACCCTGCACTTGCCGACCAAGAACAGCGCCATGTCCTATCACACAGTCCACAGCATGGTCTTTTGGTAGAAAGGACAACAAGTCAACTGGGTCATAACCTAACATTTTTTCTGCTTCCACGAGATGGACATTGTGACTTGCAGCGACTCGTTTATCCTCTTCACTACACTGAAGGAGATAAACGCTGACCTCCATGCTGGGATGTTTTGCCAACTGAATGGCCAGCTCTCGGTTGATGGTTGACAAGCCTCCTTTTGTTGATCTCCATTCACTGCTTAACAGAGTAACTCTCAATTTCCTGGAGGAAGTGGATCCGGAATTGCTTTCATGGTCTTCCTGTGATGTAGAGGCTGTGCTGGGAAAGGATGACAAATCCTAAAAGAAGAGTAGCATAAATTATCCAAAGGATTTGATAAAAAGCCTTTTGAATGCAATGTAAATTCATACGAACCTAAACTGACTCATAATAACTTAAACTCAAGCAATGTCTTGCATTGCTTTTCAGAGTCCATACCATTTGAAAAGGCTGACAAGAAAACTATAGATTATTTATACTAACAAGTTAAGCGCTTTTGCAATAGAAATCATTACATTCTGACTGCTGCACAACCAACACATTGTGTAACAATGGCTCAAGACATATCATGTTTGAACTTCGGGTACATACTATATACTTAATTACTTAGGCCAGGAATCATCCCAAGGGCTAAATGACTTAAGATGTATCTGTGGTTGCCACACTCTAACAAAAATTAGCAGTTTACATAAAATTATGCATGTAGAGTAACATCTTATTGAAAACGTAAACAGTTCAAAACTGTTACAAATCAACTTTACTTTCTACTTAAACTTGAGGACAATATGTTTAAAATCTCATGGGAATATCACTATGACTTGGAGGGAGGGGTGACAGAGGTAACTTGCAGGGTAAAACGTTAAAGATGATGCACGTTACTAAGACTGTCTCAACATAGAGGTGAGGACAATGTTACAATGCAACCGTGAAAACCGTGAACACTTGAAATATCTCAGGAATGATTATTGTGTTATGACCAATCACAGCAAACATCAAGTAGACTAAAGACACGTGAACTGGCCACAAAACCACAAACTAATTTACGATCTTGCTTGTGGTTAAGTTTTCTCACGCCTGATTGGCTTTATACTTCCGGACACACTGTAACTACCTTTGGCAACGATGACAGCAACAGCCACAGGATTGTCGCAAAGTAATAGATTTAATGACCATAAAAAAACAAACTCTGCACATGCAGCACACTTTATGGTACATTCTTTACTATTACTGCACAACTTTGAAGTGAAAAATTCCTAATGCCAAGTTTAGTTGAAGAAGAATTTCACTCCAAGGAAGTTAATACACCTCTAACATTGTAAGTGCCTTGGAAAACTTTCAACAAAGTTTAAAAAGGTAAATTTATTTTAGTAGTGACATTTTTTGCTGCCATTGTTGCTAAAACTCTCTTTTGTTTGAGATTGGGAGGGATTACAAAGCTTAATGCACCAACTCAATATTGCAGATAATTTTAATAACCCTTAAACAACAAAATGCAAATCCAGACCGACCTCCACACGCCTCCTTAAAGAAGTAGTAGAGAGAATTTGATTACAAAAGATATAATTAAGCATTTTTCCTTTGAGTGATCATTTTGTTAATTCTCATAACCTTCTCTCTTGTTGATGTATTGAACAGATGTAGTTAGGAGAAAATTGACGTTGTTCACTCTTGGGGCTTGAAGGGTCAAAACAAGCCAATGAGGCCCACATAACAAAAGCTTAGTTAAACTCTATCTTGGTTTGAGCAGCAAAAAGCATCATCAAGAACTATTACTACCCCAACATGCCTCCACCGGGTCCCCTACTCAATGAAATGCTTGGCCACCAAATAATTATTGCTCCCAGCAGTATGCTCCCTTTAAATATAAAATTAAACAGGGAGAGGGGAGAGGAAAAAAAAAATAGTTTACTGTGTAAGGAAATCCATCAATTGACAACACACAGGGCCCTCATTCGGGTCTGACATAACTAACATCCCTCCACCAAAATTTAGAGCCACAGCTCAAACTTCTCAAACCTCAAACCCTTACAACTAGAGAATGAAGATGTAAATACCGAGAATTTACAATCAACCTTCACTAGACCAACACTATAACTAACAGATGATCAATTTTTCTTACCTCCACCAGCCTGGACATCACAGGAATCCTAAAAATCCTTTAACACTGCAGACATGAACACTACAATAGGAACAAAGAAAGAAAGTATACTTAATAATGGTGCAATGTTGTTGTCAGTACCATTTCACATTTTATTTTTGTGAGAGTTTAATTTTACAGATAGGTGATTTTTTGTATTTTGCAGGCACAAATTATTTTTTGGGATTGGTCAAACTGGTTCCCCAAGTGGGAATTTATTTATTAACAACTGCATTCAACCATTCCCTTATAACTTGAGTCACAAATATAGGCAAATCAACATGTGAAAGCATTGTAGGTAAAATCTGTTCTCAGGTTAAACCGAAATTTCTTTTTTGTCTCCTACGAAAAATGAGGGTGAAAAAACAAGGGAAATTCCATAAAGCTGCGATAATAAAAAGATATCATTATTTTATCAGATAGTTATCAGATTTTAATAATCGATCTAGAATAGGTCTAACATCGAACATTATCAAACTTTTTATCAAACTAAAAGCATCAAATTTTTTATCAGATATTTGTCTAATTGACTATAATGATATAACGTACTAACTCTATCCAATGATAATTTATATTATGTGATATTTTGCCCTTATACTGTCATAGATGTCTAATTGGATTTAGTCATTCTAATCATTCAACTATCAGATATATGTAGAAAAGATGTGCCTTGTTAAATGTTCAGCTAATGTTGATCAATGTTGGTGATTTGTCAATATGCAATTTGGAAGGTTTTATCGCGATAATCCAAAATCATTGCATTCAGGAAAGAGGAAAAAACGATCTAAATAGACTCTAGTAGATTCTAACGTGATATTATCGTGATAATATCCAATATCAAAGAAGGTTGAATACAGGATTAACCTGAATTTTTAGCTACTACAAAATTAAATTTCCATGTAAGTTGTCTTTCTAAGTTGTGGAAGTCATTTTGCAGGACGTGCTCTAAGGTTGCAACTGTTTATGTACAGTGGAAAGAAATTACAAAAATTAAAACCCCCAAAAAAATACAGGCCATGATCGAGGTATAAGATACATGTATATAGAGTATATTATGTATACAAAATTTCTTTTTGAGTGCTAAAAAAATATTTCACAAGTGAGAGCCTTTTTTTTTTAGTTCTTTTTGCTTTGTTTTCAATGTGTCTCTCAATCTCATAAATTCAGGATCAATGAATAGCCTTTTCCCATATTCACGCCTTGCAAGATACATGTAACAGTAAACGCTTGATAAGATTCCTCTGAGAGAAGATGGCTCATATTGTTCCCCTTTCTTCGTCCTAGCAGCAATAATGAATTCACTAAGGTTCATCTCCTTTGGTGGAATATTGTCTACATTTTTTCCCTTCTTTAATTTCCGAACCTCACGAAGAAATTTTAAAACAATGTTCTGTTCATACATCATCTTTTTCTTTGTATTTTTGTTTTCTGGTTGAGTAGTGAGCATGTCAACATTCAATAATATTTAGATTCAAGTTAGGTAAATTGTCGGCAATTTTGAAGTTACATCAAAATTACTTTGACAAAGGCACTGCTGTCAGAGGCACCACTACACAAGGTGCGATTTCTTATGTAATGATAACAATGCAAATCTTTTCATGTGTATGTGAAAATAACAAGTTAGTCATGAAAAGCTCACCTGGTATTTCATTGTTGTTTACATAATAAAGATAAAAAATGTAGTGATAAACAGGGCTGTCACCAAGATTTCAAGTTGCTGGATACGAACAACAAGAGGCAGGGAAACAAACAGCTAGAGATTTCTTTTGGTTCTATTTTTCCTATGAAAATAACTGGAAGTAATGTTTAGGGTAGCCAGGGGAAATCCCCAGCCCACGCCTCTTAATGACAGCCCTGGATACGTTGTACTTTGGGTGCAACCTTGTGTACTACAAAGACACAGTTAACCAACTGCCTCGCTTAAGTGGAAGGTGGGTGCCTGGGATACCCAGGGGCTTCCACTGTGGCCAGCCAGCCCCTAGATAGAAAACTGCCCCCATGGCTGGCAAATCCCCGCAACCCAGCCATGAGCCCCCGTTCCAGGCACCCGTCACACTGATCAAACAGTGGAAGGAAGAAAAAATAGGGATGGGAGGGGGGGAAGACGCTAAATGAACCGCTCCACAGACCACTGCACAAACGCGCGATGAAGAACTCGCAGATCTTAGCCGTGTACAATGCTACCACAAACCATGTGAGCCTGCACTTATGGGATTGACCGCTGGATGCCCGCTACGCTCGTGGGCCGCTTGACCGCTAAGCTTGTGGATCGCTAGACCGCTTAACTTGTGGACCGCTTAACTGCTAAGCTTGTGAACCGCTTGACCGCTATATTTGTGAACCGCTTGACCGCTACGCTTGTGAACCGCTTGACTGCTAAGCTTGTGGTGGTTAACTTAGTTAAATTACATTTAACCAAATTATAATGCTATGGTATATTTTTCAAATTATTTTTATTAAAACTTCTTGTCAACCCAACACACAACAGTTGAACCCCAACCACATCTAGCTTTCTGCTGCATTCCATTCAACAAAAATTCTTGTTTGAAATTTTGGAAATTCCACACACCTAATGGAACAGTACATTCCAGTTGTACAGACCTCAAACCCAAGCCACTGTGTGTTTGGGTAGATACTTGTAAGCAGGATACAGCTGAGTAGGAGCAGGGACAACAATTACGTCAAATTGAAAGGGTCATTTCAGTCATACCAGTGGACTACCTTCAAAGGTGTTGTTAAATATTCTGGCCAAACTGAACCAAGATGGTCTGTTCCATTTGCTTTCTAACCAAAATTTCCAGAATTTGGGGTTGAATAAGAAGGTGCCCCTAGACTCACACTTTGCTAACATCTTTTGCATTAATGCTATTTATCATGAGTATTCCTTCAGTCAGTATACCCCTGGGATAAATACAGTATTATCCGTGGAATATAATGGCAGAAGGAGCTCAACTGTCTGGATGATACTTAGTGTACATGTACAGGTATATCCCCACGGGGTTGGGCAGACAGGAATGAACTGTTTTTGTATTAATTAATAGAAAAAGGTTTAAGGCCTTGGCAGTACTTCTCTGTAGTGTCTCCTCCCCCACCCCAAGGGGGATTTTTTCATAAACATGTCGTACTGAAATTCTGATTACAACAAATGAATAATATAAAAAAGCCTTACCAAAGCTTGGTACATGAATCCTTGACATCTGAAACCCACACATCTTGAAATTTGAACTGACTGGTAGCAGTAACCTTAATGAAATCAAGGGCAATGAATAGAAGACAAAGAACGTCAGTTCTTCCAGTTACATATAATAATAAATTATTATTGCTTTAGAACTGGCGCTGTTGCGCTACCTGGCTGATGGTACTGCAAGTCATACACAAGTCAATGTAAGTATCCCCCATGCCCAGCCAAGACATACATGTACTGTAAGAGGGCATATGATTGGTGGGCTTTACAATATTGTGACCATCTCCAAGATTAAGAAAAGAAAAAACAATCATTTTTATTTGTAACACCTCAGTGTCCTCCCCAAAAAAGGTGCCCACCTCAGGGGCAGATCCAGGATTTTTTTTAGGAGGGGGTGCACTCGTCTCTTGCTCTACTTCAACACCAATAAACCAAATAGTTTTTTTCTTTTGAAGAATACCAGTTGTATTAGAAAACCACAGGTCATCTCAGGGGGGGTGTGTACCCCCTGCACCCTCCCCCTAGATCCCCCCCTGCACCTCATGGGCCATAATAACGGTGTGAAAGAAGTGAAACTCTCTTGCGAAGAAAGCATCCAAGCAGTGAAGTTAGAAATCGGTAACGAGGTACAAAAATTGGCCAAACAAATTGCAAATCTAAATTCAAACCTATCGTCCGAATTTAAGGCACTCAGGACTAAAACTTCATCGACAGAGGAGTCAATAAAACTTATCTTACAACAACTGGATGAGGTTAAGAGTCAAGTCTGTATGAAGGAACAATCACTTCTCGCTCACATGGCAAGTCCTTAAATAACTACTCGTTTAAGTATGGAGTAAATAAACTAAACAATGTTAAATCTTATAAATATCTGGGAATGACACTGAACCCGTATGGAAATTTTACAGAATATCAGTAGAATAATGGGCGATTCCAGAAAATATCCATACCATACCACGGACGGCTTTAAGGATTTCCGAAGGGGAGGGGGGATTCACGATTATGGAATTCTGAAGGCATGGGGGGTATTTACGATTTGAAATCCGAAGGTATGGGGGAATTCCACAGGTGGGATTTCTGGAGTAGAAAGTGTAGAGTAAGTTCCTGGAAAACGCTATTGTTGTGGACTTTTGTAGTTCGTAAATAAACCACGAACGTATGACCGCGGAAGCAGAAGACAAGCATCGATAGATCAGACACGTGTTTACGCTCATAACTTATAGAAATGAACAGTAAAACGTTGGTTTCACATTTACCTTGATGAATTTCTTGTCACGTGAATAAAAACTGAAAATGTATCTTTTAATACCCCTTGCAAATTTCTTGTTACTCCCGTCCGAAACCGTCCGATAAACAGTAAAAACTCGCACCAGTCCCTCACTTCCAAGGAACGCCTGTCAGATTAGAACGCTTTTTAAATGCGCACTACATGACGTATAAAAGGACGCAACACGACTCGACGGTATATTTGACCGCCAAAAGATTTTAACAGTCTGTTTGAGCTATTTTCCTTTGTAAACGTCAAAACAGCACAAGAAAACAAAGAGGAGTAAAATTACCTTAAGTGGTGTTTATTTTTATAGCCAAATTCGGACTTAAAAAGGAGTTTGCACGGCCTGGCAACTGGCGTAGGTTTTTCTTGTCACTGAAGAGTAAAGCTTGTCACCTGGCGCCGCTAGATCACAGCCTTGAGGAGGCATAAATTCATGTTCGTTTGTTCTTATAGGCGTTGCCAAGTCGAAAATGTACTTCCAAAAAAAACCGGAAATTCTGAAGGGGAGGGGGGGTTCACGACTATGGAATTCTGAGGGCATGGGGGGGTAGCGCATTTTGGAATTTCCGAAGGCAACGGGGGGTTAAAACATGGAAGCTGTCCGTGGTTGGGTATGGATATTTTCTGGAATTGCCCAATGTTGGTCTTCCCAGTATTCTACATGTAAATAAGAAAGACAGCGAGCACAACAATATTATTAAGATGCCAACTGCCATGCATTTGATACGTACAGTGCTGCCAAATTTTCCAAACTTAAGACAATAATTTTATATGAATTTTTAACCTGTAAGTTAACTGTTTCTTAGCTTCCTCCTTCACATTAATAAGAGATCGATTGAAACCTTTGGCTTTCATTATATTTTGCATGTTTTACTTGTACAAAATGCACGATGTGGGGATTGCCAAAATGTAATATTTTAACAATATTTTATTTTGCCTCATGTGATGTTAACGAATGGCTT
>CALNXK010000518.1:0-15000 GCA_942486035.1 Porites lobata | reverse complement strand
AGAGTATACTAAGAGATCACTTGAATACTAATTTCAGTTCTTACCATAAGCTTGCGTCGATGCGGAAACTCTGAACATAGATGCGATCGAGCTTGATAAGTTTACATAGCTGGGCGCTTGCTGACAAAAGCAAGTCAGCCCATACTTGCAGGAATGTTCCTAACAACAAGAAGTCAAAATTTTATGGCTGGGATGGATGATAGAGAACAAACGTCGCAAGTATTATCCACCGACGCCCTGCATACTAGCTAGGACGACTCAACTTCGCATGGTTGCGCGAAGAGGGCGTTTTATCAATAGCGTAGCGCGCCAATGACGTCAGAGTGACTAATTTGCAATTTTTGTCTGAGTTTTGCCATTTTTCTCATTTTAATGACAAAAGACCGACAAACATGACATTTTTAAACAAAAGTGAGGAATTTGCTGATGTTTTATAAAGTTCAGTTTGTTTGTCTGAGTTTCGGGTCTATAAATAGAACTGCGCGCAGCGCTATTTCATCAGACCAAGCATCTAAATCACGTGATAAGGAAATGAACTTGGAATTCGAGGAGGTCACTTGAATGGAGACCACGTTACCTGTAGATAGCCTGTTCACAGACCCTCTATTTTCTCTTCGAAGTCCGTCGAGCCCGGAACAACGTTTGTGTACAGGCTAACCTCTAGAAAGAATTGGCGTTACCATATAGTAAATGAAAAAAGTCAATTTATGCATTCCGCACATTGCATGTCACTTCGAGCTGACACATTTTCTGTGCGAAGTTTTGTAAATGTTGAAATTAAGAGCAAGTTATTCAGAAAAAAACACATGAGTAGAGAGAAGCCTTACTTAAGAGAAAGGAAACACATAGTTGAAATGTCTCGCTTTAGCATGTCACTTTTTATATTGAGTTTAACAGCTTCTAATTGAAAGATAGCCTAGCTATAAGCTGGCTCCAAAGTCGTTGTTTTGGTTTTGTGTTTTTGAAAATAAAACGATGAACCTGAAACATCAGTTATCGAAGCAAAATGGACCGGTTTGGGAGCTAGGAACTGTGCTACTATTCAAAAGGTATTGATTTCAAAATTTGCCTTCAAACCCGAAAAGTTACCGGACCTATCAAGAAACAGACCCCAGAATGGTTGTTTCGGCATCCCGCCTTTTCCTAGCCTGCGAAGCGCCAGACGCATTTCCGGTCGTCGCTTCTCTCCTTTTTTCGAAGGGAGAGAAGCGACGACCGGAAATGCGTCTGGCGCTTCGCAGGCTAGCCTTTTCCGTACTTTCAATCGGGAATAGTGGCCCTCCATTTTTCATTTAAATGCCGAATCCCGCCCTTCAAATGAGGAAAATTCCCGCTTTCCGCAAACATATCGGGACCCTCTACACCCTAGCCTCCCCGCAGACGTCCTTTGGGGTTCGTGTGTGGGGAGAAATGAATGCGTGACAAACGAACCCCAAAGGACGTCTGCGGGGAGGCTATCTATACCCCTTTTTACACCACCCACACCCTCCACCCACCCCAATCGAGCGGAGAACACCATAACAACTCATTATGGGCAAGAGAGAATGAGTCTTGTTATGGGTTGTACCCCAAGGGGCAACCTCATTCTCACGATTGAAAGAATCTCGCAAATTTACCAATTCGGTCAAGACACGGAATGTTAATAGCCCCACCTGAAAAACACTGCAATCGCTTTAACGTCTTAACGTCTTTATTTTTTAAACAAAATGCGGTTTCCCCGATCTTGCAAAACGTAAAAACAGAAACTGCTTCCTGCATGAAGACTAAGACGAAGAGAGATGATTAACTCACCAGGGAGACTGGGGGTAGAGTTGATTTAGAGAACCTCTGGAATTTCTAGGTACGCCTCTGGACAGGCGAAAATTTAAGACAAAATCCATTAGGAAGTAGAGTAATTTTAGTTTTCAGTGGACAAAAACCTTACGCCAGAATAATTTCAATCCTATTGCATTCTGTTTAACACTTACAAATGTAATAGGTTATATGAAATAACTCCAAAGAAAATGTTCTTATGGGAGCCCGAGAAAACAATCTTCAAAAGCTTCAAATTTCACAAAATGAAATCTTGCTGAAAACGATTTTACCTATCACTTTCTCAATTCCTGAGAAATTTGAAATTTATTTTCTCGGGCTCCCATAGGAACCTCTTATTTGGAGTTATCTAATGTAACTTATTAGAAAAGAACATTCGTAGACCTTGAAAAGTGTAAAAAAGAATGCGATATGGCGTAAAAGGTTTTAGCCGGCGTGGCAGGCGTTAAAAAAAGGCCTGAAGGCGAAGGCAGAAAACACCTGCCACGCCAGCTAAAACGGTTGTTGTTCACATCAATCTCATGATGGATTTTTTTCCCAGTTCACTCTGATCGGCACCCTAAAAGATACGAGATCGAGGCACTGCCGTGAGGGGATTCGACCAGTGAGAAATTAAACCAAAGCCTCAAGTTGGTGCCTTAACAGGAAGTGGAAAAAGTATACATTATTACCCCATAAAACGAAACAAGTTTTGAGAGTTGCAGACTTTCATGGTTGAGGTTTAGTCTTGTCTTCGCTAGATTTGTCACTTTACGTTTCGCCTTTTCACTTTTCATTTGCCCGAATGGAGCTTCCGTTCACACATTACCCTGGGTACCAAGGGTTGTTTCTCGCGTGCGACTGGGAGCTTCGTTTTGTCGGCCGAAGGCCGAAGTCACGAGCGGCGAAGCTTTTCGCGCGGGTCACTTTTTAAGACTGACTGAAACCGGAAACCGCGCATGAAAAGCCTCTGGCACCCACCCAGGGTATTCACACATAAGAACGATGACAATTTTCGGCGGGATACGGATGGGTGTTTACACTACACCGGATATCTTTGGCGCCGGTACGGAAACCATACCGGATATGGCTTCTGTTCACACATAACAACGGTGATTTCGGTGTGATTTCTTTAATGTGGCCTGTACACGGACGTTGTTTTATTTTTCTTTTCGTTCTTTTCGAAAACACTGGCGTGCGCGAGAAAGAAAAATATTCCATCCTCCCTCACCCCTACCCCCTTGCGCTGGCGGTCAATAAATACCCCGCGGTTCATTTTTTATCACGCGCGCTCGACGGACTTTGATGAGAAAATAGAGGGTCTGTGAACAGGCTATCTGTAACGGAGCGAAGCTGCGCTTGGCGATCTCTAAAGTGGAGAGTCAAATCGGTCGAGTGGCCACATTATACCGAATAGCTTTTGTGTCGGCACTATAAGCTGTCCAGTATACAGTGTCAACATAGTCCAGTTCTGACTCCTCTCTCTGTCACGCAAAGCTGGGAAAGAGAGAGAGTCTCTCTCCCAGCGTTTCGTGACATAGAAAGAGGGAGAGGAGAACTGGAGTGAGTGTGAACATTGGTTTACTGTGACGGTCTCTTACATTCTGTTTATCTGAACGAGTTCAAAGCAGTCAGAGGAGATTGTGAAGTTAAAAACATTTAGGTTACTTTGTTGTCCCAAGACCGCGAAATATGGCTTCCCAATCTTGGCAAAATTTATCACACGTAAACATCTGTAACAGGTTAAACAAGTGCAACGAGAAATGAAAAAGACTATCGATTTTACCTGATTATAAAATTTAATTGCACATAGCTGCTCACATCAATCACTGTAATACACTACTAAGCGACACAGCCAAGCCTGACTAAAAATACCTCAATATATTTGGCTCTTCAGCATTTTTAAGCCTACCACTAGGTAATCTATACAAACATATTCTTAGCAAGCGAAAGAAGAAGGCAAAGTAATGATATATAATACAGTCAAAAAAGAGAATGCAGTTTCTTAGTCTGTGGCTTGTCATACGCAAATTCACCACTTGAAAAACGAGAAAAAGTCTGGGTCGAGTTAACTTACGCAAAGAACTCTGGGACTGTTACAAAGGACAGAGAAAAAAATTAACCAATAGCTGACCGGCGCGTCCCCAGTAGCGATCCCACAAACACTTGCGGGAAACACCTCTGCTCCAGTTTTCCTCATATTTCTAAGCAGCGAACAATGAACAAATTATTGCTTAATGACAAAAACCGGTGCAGACCAGAGGATTAGAAGTTAAAGCCTTTGCTTCCTCAAAACCAAAAAAGAGGAAAATACAAAAGCTTTACTAGAGAAACAATAATTATCCAGCTTATAGTAATGTAAATTGGTGCAAAGTTCTGAATGAAAAACAAAATATACAGATGACTTGATGTTTTGAACAAAATACCCAGTCTCGCCTCTTCCACCCTCTACCCCAATATGCTTTTTTGTGAAAAGGCTTTGGCAACAACTTACAAGGATTCAAAAGAGGAGTGGAGCCTGGGAACTGAATAACTCAGAGTGTTCGTAAGCCGAGTCTGTAACCTTGGCTCCTATTGAACAGTTATTTCATTCACCATACAGTCTCAGAGTACTGCCTTTTGATCAAAATAACCCTTGTTGTGTTGCAAAGTAAACATAAATAAAACAAATTCAGGGAGAAATGCTTTGTTCCTTTTACATACGGAAAAGCACAGCAACAGCATAAGCTGCAATAACCTCATTTCGTGAATAGAGCAGATCGGTCAGAGAAGCAGTTGCGTTTTCGGCGTCTCTGGCTTCAGCACCTTCTTTGTCCTGGGCTATTTCACAGAGCACTCCCGCAGTAACACGCTGGATTTTCTCGATGGGACAGTATAGAAGCTGAAAACAGAAAGGATCATTGTCTTATTACACTGTTTTTATAATGTACCCACGCCAACAGAACTCACAGGCCAATTTTAGCATTTCCACCAGGTAAATTTTCAAGGTATAGATTGACAGAAAATGCAGCGTGCAAAGGAAGTAGTCTCCGATCACATGAGGCTTGAGGAGTTTGCTATTGCGCTGGTGAATTCTGTTCTTAGCTTTCCCAATGGACAAGTGAAGTTTTCTGGGGAATTCAAATTACAGAAGAGTAATCTGAGTAATATTGTAATCCTGGTTTCAGGCTAGTTGAAATGAATTTTGGGCTAGTACATGCCAGTTACAACCTGCCTGACTTTCTTTGTACTTTGAGAATGCTACAATACTCGTCACAAATCGTTGAAACTGAAGCCGTGTTTCTTGAATTTTCTCCAAATTTCTTACATTCAGTCTTTACGCCTTTGTTCTCACTCAAATGTGCTCCTTTCCTTCCCCAATGTTGAGCCACGAGTATTTTGGAGCACTGAGACGACTGTAATACCCAAATCAACATTGGGGAAGGGGAAAATCACACAAGTGTTTCAAGATTTGTGACGAGTATTGTCTTTGCGTCAGTAGGGCGTGGACGGGTAACGAAACGTCTGAAGGGTAACTATTACCGTCTTCAGTGTTAACAATGCGATGAGTCAGTATTCTTGTTTTCACTGTTCTAGATGTTAAGTCGGACTAATAATTATATAGCAGCTATGCATACTTTTGAGTATGGACGATTTAAAGGTACATTTCTCCAAAACCACTTCAGTGAAAAGGCGCTGCGGCCTATTATGGTCTATTATTACAAGGATAGATATTTCAAGACGGAAAGGGAAGAAAAATAGCTCAAATATATGGCAATGGAGACGACGTTTTGTGATTTTTACATAGAAGAAAGAATTTTGGGGGGCCATTTTATCAAACTGATTCGGTATTTATGATGACATGATTTTCCTGCGAGCTCCTGGGATAGAATGGTATTAGTCCTCATCTCAAATAACTACACAGAGGAGTCAGATGAAAGCGGAACCCTTTTCCTCGTTTTCTATGATCTTAAAGGTTCTATTTACAAAAATGAGCTAACTATGTAGAGAAATACATTATTGTTCTCAGATATGTAGGGCCTTATTTACGGCGCAGTTTACCGGGAAATGTACGGACACAATGTGACTTAAACAGTTTTAAAAGACAAATTAAGAAAATGGACCTGGAAAATTTTTTGTTCGAGAAATGTCCAACTGGCTGTTTTCTATGTCTTTCTTAAACTATAATACTACAATTTTTTAACATTGTACATATACATATAACTCTAAGTAGATAAAATGAAGACTTCATCTGCTATAAGAGTGCTCAATGGTAACACCAGAGCTGTAAATAGATAAAAGATGAACTTCTGGAGTCGGACTAGTTCAAAAACATTTAATCGCTACTCGGAGTTTCATGCCTCTAGAGAAGCAATCATCAGGCGACTGACAACATTAGCGGTCACATGTAAAGATATACAAATTTGAAAAGACGTAAGAATTCTGATTGGACGGCTAAAATGCTTAACGAACAGGTAAATCTATATTAGGTTATCGCGGTATTTAAAAGAAATTTCTTAGAATGTCTACAGATCGATGACAGTTCGTTTCTACGATTGAGTGTCGACATTTCCGGTTTGCAAATAATAAAGTATTTCTCCCACAGGCAGAGATTACATTTCTTGTTGACATTAGAGTAAGACCTAGCTTGCTTTTTACTTTTCTCCACTTAATTTGGTAATCAATTTTGCGTTGTTTTAGGTTCCATACGTATTTGCTAAGCTCTGTGCTATTCTTGTATCTTTCGTTCCTGAAAGAGCATTTATGGTTATTGAATCGTTCCTTAAACATCGTGTCACATAGGCCGACGTACGTTTCTTTTGACTGTGGAGTCGTGACCTCTGCTTGGTATACAATGTTCTGGATTTTGCAATTTCCCTCAAGCGGGCAAGAATCTTTTTTACGGCAATTGCAGCCAGCGACTTCTTCCGATTGGGCTACTGGTTTGCTGATCTGGGCTTTGTTGTGGCTGGAGATGATAGTTTTCACGTTGCTCATGCAGCTGTAGCTCAACTTAAGGCTGTTCCGGTTAAATATCTTATGCAGTGGGTTTGATTTGGGGAAATGCAGATCAACTAATTTGAGGAAGCATTTTCCGATTTTCGTTTCAACATTTTGGCTGTAAGGTGGGTTGAACCAAGTAATGTTTCTATGCCGTTGGTTTTGTCGTGATGTTTTAGGGATTGGCACTTTGTATGAAAGATTATAATTGTGGCCACATTTATTAAGAGCATCTTGGTACGCATCTTTGGCTTTGTCAAAGCATTCTTTGTCCGATGAAATTTCACTTAGGCGCTTATTGATGGATTCGGGAATGTACTTTATGATGGAAGGTGGGTGATTCGATTGCTTGTGTACGTAGATGTGTATTTCCTTCTTTCATGTATGGGGAGTGCTTTTCGCTTTTTAGGTCGAGTGTGACATCTAAAAAATTTACTTTGGTGAGAATTCTTACGTCTTTTCAAATTTGTATATCTTTACATTTGACCGCTAATGTTGTCAGTCGCCTGATGATTGCTTCTCTAGAGGCATGAAACTCCGAGTAGCGATTAAATGTTTTTGAACTAGTCCGACTCCAGAAGTTCATCTTTTATCTATACATATAACTCTATATTTTTATTACTTATAGTATGTATATATTAGTTTTTTTATGTTACGGTGTCCCCAATTAGCAACACCATGCTAAAGTTACACGACACTTGAATAAAGTTTATTATTATTATTATTGTTATTATTATTATTATTATTAAACGAGATCATTCGTTTTAACGAGCTATCTAATTTTTTAGCGCAAAATCTCAACGATTCACCACTGTGTTTTACCCGGGTTGCGTTCAATGTATGGTCAAAAGAAAGAACGTAATTTTTGCTTATCGCACAAGCACACTTCTTCACCGTTTCTTGGGTCTTTGACAGCAAGCCACCTCGTTGCGTAATATTTGAGTGCACGCTGTTATGCGCAGAACAGGATGCGCGGTCTAACACCAGAGAATCACGTTACAGCTGACGTTAAATGCAATGTCAGTAGAATGAGTTTACATTGTTTAGTTGTTATTGTCTCTATATCGTTTTAGGATATGCTGCATCTATATTTCCTCTAAACCCTGTCAAAACGTCCGTTAGAAAATGTAAAACTTGAAGATATCGTCATCGAAAATGGACATTTTTGAGAACGCTATACAGAATGAAAACGTCGTTTTCCTCAACTCGTGAAGCGGAAGAAACGAAATTGTCCAAAACGCCTTGTCAGCCTCGTTCAGACCTTTTGTTTGACTGCTCGCGCGTATTTGAATACTCAAAAATACGGACAGTTTTGCAGTCTACTTCTAACTATTTACGAT
The DNA here is from genome assembly GCA_942486035.1 of Porites lobata. NCBI lineage: Eukaryota > Metazoa > Cnidaria > Anthozoa > Scleractinia > Poritidae > Porites > Porites lobata. Next base: position 6,889 of record CALNXK010000518.1, on the reverse strand, counting down.
TTAAGCTATATTATCTGTGCTCAGGACGAAGTTTGCCTCTTCTCAATCGAAGGAAATTTTGTAAAAGATAAAAAGATAAATCAAAGATAAAAGGTAAAGGCAAAAGATAAATCTATCTTAAGTTCCTGCTTAAGTCTGAGCTTCGGCTCCGATAAGAAGAAAAAGAAGTATGCCTCCTTAGTTTGGGTGTTACGAAAACTAACACCCTTGAAAACTTAGACCTAAGACCTAAGACCCGTCTCAGTTTTCGAGATTACGAAAACTAAGACCCTCTAAAATCGAATCTGTCGACGTGAAAATGAAGTCAAATTGTAACCGAAGTGGGTCTAATCTGTCAAATTGTCTTCTGTCCGATTCTTCCACCGAGTTTTTGGTCAAATTTAACGGTAAATTTAGGGGTCCTAGTTTTCGTAGTTTCGAAAACAAAGACCTCTCTTAGTTTTCTTTCACAAAACCAATCCTCCCCACGGTGAGGGAGAAATGAATGCGTGACAAACGAACCCCAAAGGATGTCTGCGGGGAGGCTATCAACTACCCTGACATTGTAACTTTTCACCTGGTTTCCGGTGATCTCCGGGGTGGCAAAGATAAAAGAAACGTAATATAGCATATACTCTTTTTTCACCCTTTTTAAGAAAGCATTTTTCTGGCTATCGCCTGGCCAGAAAAGGAAAAAAACCCGTAGTTTTGTGTGATGTTTAACCAATAACGCCATTGACCACTTGACGATCGGAAGCGATTAAGATATATTCTGGTAACGCCACAGGGAGCCGGCAAGGAAGGCAAAATTCCATCTCCAGTGGAAAGCTAATTTTACGATTTTTAAGCAAAACAACTAAAATTATAGACCAATCGGCGAGGTAAGGCATATTTTCAGTGTACAATAATTTATACACAGCTAATGGCTTTCATCTTCTTTTTTCTGCAAATTATCACAGGTAGCCCAAGTTCGAAATATGAGCATCGGCGAACATCGGCATTGTTGCGTAACATTTGTATGGGAAAAAAACCTATCGTTTCTGTAACCTACTAAAATGAAAGGATTTCAATAACAAAAAAAACAGCTCACCGTACTTAAAATGTGTGTTACGTCTCTCCTGTGTGGTCCACGGGCCAATTTATGGCCGTTTTATGGGTTTTTATGTAAACCTTTACATAGAGAGAAAACCTTTTACATAAAAACCCGTAAAACGGCCATAAATCGGCCCGTGGACCACACAGGAGAGACGTCACACACATTTTAAGTAAGGTAAGCTGTTTTTTATTGAAATCCTTTCATTTTCTAAGGTTTTTTTTCCCATACAAATCCTTATATTTCGAATGTTGAATGTTACGCAATAATGCCGATGTTCGCCGATGCTCATATTTCGAGCTTGGGCTACCTGTGAATTATTAGAAGAAGCGGGTTGTCAGCACGCGGATGATAGGTTTTGGTTGTTTTACGAATTATAGTCTTTGAACGGTCGTTATTCGACTTCATATATATTTTACGGATTGGTTTTGTGGGGGTCTTAGTTTTCGTAACAACGAAAACTAGGAGGGGTCTTTCTTTTCGAAATTACGAAAACTAAGACCTCTAAATTTACCGTTAAATTTGACCAAAAACTCGGTGGAAAGAATCGGACAGAAGAGACCTATTTCGGTTACAATTTGACTTCATATTCCGACAAAATCGATTTTAGGGGTCTTAGTTTGTGTAATCTCGAAAACTAAGACGGGTTTTAGGTCTTAGGTCGTAGTTTTCGAGGGTCTTAGTTTTAGTTTTTAGCTTAATTTCTTACTAGATTGTAAGGCTTATTCTCAGATCAGAGACATATTTTTCTCCAAACTAGAAACTAAAATACCTGACTTCAAATCGCTTTCACACGATACTTTAATATCTCTTCTTATGAATTCTTCTGATTATTTAATTAACTGTCAATTAGTTTCATTTATCTCGCAATGCTTTGAATTAAGAACCAAATTTTAAATATCAATGAATGAATGAATGAGAACTGTAACATTTTGTAATGTTTTGCACGCACTAATTAGTTGAATTAGTACTTAAATTTAGACTAATAGCTTTTGCAATACTGTAATTCCTTTATGGTCATGCAAATAAAGCTTTTGGTGTTGTTGTTGTTGTAGTTTTCGATTAGTCAGATTAAATTTTGAAATTAGATCTAATACTCCCCTCGTTAACCAGCGAATGCAAAATTATAAATAAATTATAAATAAATTCTGAAAAGATTTCCTTTCCAGAGGGGGACATGCATACATGTACATGGGGGTTTACGGTACTGAGCTTTTTTTCAAGCGGTATTTTCGATTTTAATGTGCGGTATTGTGGTATCATCTAGTCCTACGGTATCAGCTGCGGTATGCGGTTTTTCACCCTTTGAAAATAATTCGGTATTCGGTATTCGGTATTCGGTAAAAGAAGATCCTTCACGGTATTGCGGTACCATTTATTTGCCCTCTCCTGTCTAATACAGGTCAATACAATGTGCAGCACGAACCACAGTAAGCTAAACAGGTTAATTAAAGTTAATTAAAGTTAATATTCCTAAGACTTGCCCGCCTCTCCTAGGATTTTCGAACCCCCCAAAAATGGTATAATTGCCCATTTTTAACGGATTTTTACCCTAAAAAAGTCACCTAGAATTTTCGGGAGCCTTTTTTCTGGCTGAAATTTTCGAAAAGGTAAGTTTTGATCCCTATAATTTTCGGATCACTAGACTTTCAGCTAGGAAATCCGAACAGATGAAAAATTTTTAGGGGATAAAAATATGGCTATGTCTACCGTTAATATTCTGAAATACGTTCAACAATGCTATGTTTAAGTGGTTTTGAACTATATTCTCGTTGGGTGCCCCTGTTTTCGATCGTAGTACCGATCAAGGGGCGCGATCCATTCAACCAAAATTTCGACCGGTTCGACCGGAAAAAGTGGTCTACCTCAGAAGGTGGACCAGTTTTTTCGAAACTTTTCCGGTTAGACCAAACCGATTCATTGAGTTTTATACCGAACTTTCCGGAAATTTTGGTTGAATGCGTCGCGCCCAAGGTCTTCTCACGTTTTCTCGCAATGTCTGAGGTTGTTCTGGTGCAGACATGGTTGAGGTAAACAAACACGCGTGATGGAACACAGCTTTAAGTAAACGTGACCAATCATAACTGTGGTATCGGTATTTGGTCGATTTTTGACGCAGTATTTCGGTATTTTCCAATATTTCTTACGGTATTGCGGTATTGGATATCCTCCAACGTCCACCTCTTTCCAAGGATATCTAAGCCTGCTTCAGCAGTAGAAACATTCCACAGCGCTGAAACCAAGTTCATCTTCCCTTATTTGTTGTGATATCCAGTCTGGACACATCACTCCTCAGATGATATAAAAGGAGCAGTTGTTTTCACTGTTTTATACAGTTCCATTTTGGGATATCAGTGCAGACGAGAGAGCTAGAGAGAGACCCTTAGTCCAGAAAAAACTTTACCGAGATGGTAAGAGAATTTAACTTCACGTGAATTTGCCCATTTAAACGGTTTCATTACGAAGAAGATCCTGTCTTGTATGGTTTTGAAAAATCAGGGGGCACCCAGCGACAATTTTCGGAAAAATATCTGTTCGGAAGACGATTTGAGATCTAGAATTTTCGGAACATTTGTTGTAAAATTTCTTGTTTGCCTGCCTCTCCTAGGATTTTCGGACATCTAAAAAATGGTATAATTGCCTAACGGATTTTTACCCTAAAAAGGTCACCTAGAATTTTCGGGGGCCTTTTTTCTGGCTAAAATTTTCGAAAAGGTAAGTTTTGATCCCTGTAATTTTCGGATCACTTGACTTTCAGCTAGGAAATCCGAACAGATGAAAAATTTTTAGGGGGCAAAAATATGCGTATATCTACCGTTTAAATACTAAAATGCGTTAAACAATTCTATGTTTAAGTGGTTTTGAACTATATTCTCGTTGGGTGCCCCTGAAAAATGATATCTGTTATTTTGGCTGTCGAAAGCTTCGTATGTAGCAACAACCTGTAGCAGCAAATGACATTTCTTTTTAATGTCAGGGCTTTCACGCCATGAAGGTAGCCAGGAATTGAGAATTGAGCTTTGCACACACTGTGCAATACGCTAACACTTTCTTTAATTTCGTTCCTTCAAATTCTATCAATTAACACTATCCCTTATCGTCTACACTTCAGTGAAGTCAGGTTAGAATACTAATTTTTCTATCTCGTAAGGTTTCAAAAGTAATATAAAGGGATGAAGGGAAGCATACAGACCGAGCATACATGTTCTTAGCCAGCGCTCGTTAATAAAATTGATAAAGAGTCTTGTTAATATGTCAGTTCCCGTTCTGTTGCTAAATCAGCCTACTGACCTCCAAGGGGTGCTGGTTGTCAATATAGATTTAATCATTATACTTAATTCCATTTTTCCTACAGAAAATGACAATGATACGCTTGCCAGCAGCAAAGGCTTGCTATTTGACCCATTCAACTGATGACGCTCTCAAGCCCGCCGACTTAATGAAAGCTTTAGCATTGGTAAGTGCCATATACAGTTAAATCATCTTTGTGATTCAAGCCAATTGGATCGTCAGGAAGTTTACGAGATAAAATGCTAGCTCACAAAAACCATTAGTTTTCCACCGCGGCTGCCCTGGTGTCTGGATTCCTATCGCTTTAATACTTGTCTTTCTTTTATGGTTAGGTACCTCCTAAAACAGATGGAGGGTTGCCTAAGGCTCGAACTGACATAAACCTAACAGTTGTAGGAACTCTTGAAGACCGATCAGAGCTAAGTGATGAAATGGTACGTTTGTGTGCCAAGCTGCCAGTCTACGCAATGGTGCATGAAAGGAAACGTAAAGCCCATTGACTTTAGCGAAACAAGACAAACAGCTAACCCGGAAAATGTTCTGAAAGCACGTAAGTGATAATGAATAAAGCTGAATAAGAAGTTTTGGCCTCTGTTACGACTCAGTTTACAGTGTTTGCTCAGTCAAATGAGAACAAGGTGCATGCCCGTATAAAAATACCTTATAAGTCGGCTTTACGATAGTCTGTAAAACGCAAATCATTTCGAATCATATCCATTTTAGTTTGAGAGGTTTTAAAACTGACTCAGCCACACGCAGTTAGAGCCCTGATCTTCGGCCCTTAATATACACTTATTGTGCTGTGCCTTTTTTCTTTTCTTAGGTAAGAAACGGCAGCTTCTGAGATATGTCCTGAGACGTGTTTGTAACACCGTGTGTGATTGGGCATCTAACAAAATTTGCAATTGGGTGCCCAATAGTTGGGGAAAAACGAAACGGGTTTGTCACTTCGTACGGCGACCGGTGTGCAGAATTGGTTGCTGGTTTGTTGGGTAAACTCCTGAGTTTACTATTTTTGCCTTCAGCCAAGTGATAATTAATTCAGAAATTGTTACTGTTCACTCAATGTAATACGTTTCTTGGATTGTAGAGAAAATAAATAATGTTATTATAATGTACTTATAGGCCGAGTTGAATACCTGGTTATCCTCTTGGTGGAGTTTCTTTTTTTTTCTGCTTTTTTATTATTATTAACGTTTAGTTTTAGTTTCTTATTATTGTTTTGATAAGCCGTGATGATGCACTTCTTAAGAAGGAAGCTATGTGAAAACTAAGAATTTAAAAGGAGGAATATGTAGTGGCCGCGGAAATATATTTTGTACACGGTTTGTAAGCCAATTAAGTAAACTTTCATATGAATGTACTAAAGTAAATTACAGAGGAAATAAACACACTTGGTTGAGAGTACAATACGGTGTCTGTCATTTCTTTGGTGGTTATACACTTTTTTCATAAATGGCGGGTCTAATAGTTCTTCTTTTAGATGCATGTAAATCAGCCTTCCTAGCCTCGTCAACATGAGTAACGATAAAAGGATTTTCTCTCAAAAACGAGGCCTGGAAGTTTTTTTTTGCATTTACACAAAGGAATAGTAATTGTGCCCGCCATTTTTGAAGGGATCTATGAGTCTGAGCCGAGGCGATGAAAGAATCTATGGAGTAAGACGTTCCGTGTTTTGCCCAGTACTGGAGAAAGCACTTTCTGGAAAATGGACAGTCTGAAATTTCTATTGCAAATAAGATTTTCTCGCTATCCGCCTTTCGGTTTTATTTAACGTACGCGTTTTGTTTCCTTTTCTATCATCGCTTTCATTTCAGTTCACGAAAACGTTCCCTTTACGTTTCCTTATGCATGTATTCCCGCTTGCGTCTCTACTTCAGTTCACGTATGCGTTCCGTTTGCGTTTCACTTCTATTTTGTGTTCCAAACCTGCGTTTCCATTTTAGGTCATGTACACGTTCCCTCTGAGTTTGAGTTACGTTGTGTCGTCTATCTGCGTTCCCATATACGTTCCATTTGCGTTCCGTTTCGGTGTTTCCCTTTTGTGTTCCATTTTCCCGTTCTTTCTTTTTATTCGTTACACAGTGTGCACTATCAATCCGTTCAGATTCACGTTATCGCTGTTCGCGTGTTTTTTCTTTCTGCGTTTTTCTTTTTTTTTTTTTTACCATTTTTAAAATAGTCCTTTTCAAAGCGCATTTAATTTTACCCTTTTCGCGCAATTCGATGCAATTTCTGTCGCGCTGAAGTTGCATCTCAGAAAAAAAACGTCGTTGGAAGATATTTTAAAATGTTATCAAAGTCACTCGAATTAGGAGCTCAAATAAATTAAGAAGAGTTCGATGCTGTAATGGGGACATGTTGGAAATTTCTTTACTGGTTAATCTTAGCTTTTGACTCGAAATTTGAAGTGTCTTTTATGTACAGTGAATCCAAAAATGGTTAAAATGCGTATTGATTCAAAAAAGAAGACTGTTGTAGGAAGGAGCCATCTTATATTTAATATTTTCCAAGAGATCAACCTCT
>CALNXK010000517.1:132500-140871 GCA_942486035.1 Porites lobata | reverse complement strand
TAGGGGTATACAGGGTATACAGTATTACTAGGGTGATCAAAGGGTAAACAGGATATATAGGGGTATACAGGGTATACAGTATTACTAGGAGTAAACATGGGTAAACAGGTTATATAGGGGTATACAGGGTATACAGTATTACTAGGGTAAACATGGGTTTTGGGATATATAGGGGTATACAATATTGCACTAATATATTAGGGAGTCTATATGGAGACTGCCATGAATTACTTATACACGCTCATACTAGCATAATACAAATTCCCTTGAGAACATCACGTGTTCTGAATTGGAAAGTTCATAAAAAGCAAATACAGTCGTTAATATTTGAGGAGGGAGTGAAGTACGATGACTACGATGTATTTGAAGAAAAATTGATTCAGTTTACTTCAGTCTGGATATTTTAGGTTTCTAAGTCAACGTAGAAGCTGTTTAGGTAAGTGTTCCTTTAAAGGAAAACAAGTAATCGTTCCCCGCGCGAAACAAAAGGAAATCAATCAACTAAGTATGCGCCTTTGATAAATTATCAGCATGATGGTCATGTTGAAAATATATTCTTCACGTTCGTGCTCATTACTTTATATGGAATTTGGAAAGTAGTTCTTCCACTGTAGTTTTGCTTTGGTAATGTCCGCCTTCCAAAATCGTTCAAAGGCAAGCTTACGAGCGTCGTTGATAGACAGGACCACGACGGCGATTAGTCAACGGGACGGTCAAAGTAATAGGTTTATAATAGCTCAGAACGTGCATGACGCTTTTTGGCAAATTTCTTTACCGTCCTTGCGCACAACTTCGACGTGAAATGGCCAAATTTTATGTTTATTGAGAACGGGAACGGCAAGGCAGCAAATTCTACCATTTCTGTGAGCACTCAAGCGTGGTCACCTCCAAAAGCAATCATACATTCTGGATTTATATTCCTGAATAGCCTTCATTTTTTCTCGGCATGCAGTTTCTTGGTGTTGCAGCGGAAACCATTGATGGTTGGCTTGTGTGTTGTGCTGCGGGTATTGTTCAATGTCTTCTCAATGTTTTGTTATACGCCATTTGGCGATAGGAACGATCCGCAACGGCGAGAAACAATTTACATATTTTTATTGGTGTTTCATTACCTTTTTCTGCCGAATGTCTCGCTAATTTCTCTTTAAAGGCTGTGTCTTCAGTAGATTCTTAGTTGCAATTGTTGGTTTACAAAACACAGACCTTACACGTACACTAGACCTATTCTTCAGCAGCTCCCTGTATAAGCGCGTTATGCTAATTTTCCTAATGTGTTCTCTTCATATTACTTTATTCCCAAGTGAGTGTGCATTATATATAAGATGGCTGAATATTGGCCAAGTTGATCAGGTTAATAAAAATGCAACAATGAACGAGGAAAAAAATCTAACCATCTTGAGCGAACAAGCTTGCTGGTCAATAAAGGATTTATTATAATGGCCGAAAAGAGAACTTTTTTTGTGGGGCGAACTCAGAAAATCCTGAGCAGGCCAGATGGGATTATCTTGCCCGCTCAGATACATAATAAAGCGACTTACGCTAGTAGTTTGTATATTGCAGTTTGAATGCGTGGCACGTTGTTGCTATGTCGCTAGCAGTCAGGCGGTGTGCGTCACGAGATTCGACCAATCAGAATGCGTCATTTGTAGAGTGATTTTCGCGCTCGAAAGAGCCATTTTTCAGAGTATATGTGGTGAAATTTTCGCTTTATTCCAAGCTTGTGTTGGTAATTTCGACACTATACCGCCGTGGAAAAATTGTTGGAACACTTTATCTTGATAGCAGTTGCGTTACTTTTAAATATTTTGCTTTCTTGAGCGTTTGTGACAAGTTTGAATTACTCAGTTATGTGCAGGCTGCCATGATGATTTGAGTGTTGTTTTGCCGTTCTTCTTGGATTTATTGCTGGTTACTGTTAGCGGTTTTATCGAATTATTTTGGCCATCTTGTTACTTCAACCTTTCTTCTTTGCAAATTTCGGGATCTGCCGGGTCTACCCTGTTAGTTTTCTCGTTATGAGCCGTTGAAAGTGTCTTGGAATTAAGACATCGTCTTAGCCAAGTGGCACAACTCCTGGGAAACTGGCTGAGAAAACATGCCGAAGCGAAAAGCCGACGTGAAGCGAGTAACGCCAAATCCAGGAAGAGTTTGTGCTATTTTAAACCACAAAAAGGTAACTAAGTTTGAATATTGTAATAACCTTTGGAAAAAAACATTTTTCATAACCCAGTGCGGAAACTGAAAGCGTGACTTAATGTAATTTGCATGCGGTGTGTGCTATGTGTATGCAAATCTTTGTGCAAACTTATGTAAGGGAATAAATTGTTATAAATCTCTACCAAAACACAAAACCATTATCGAAGATCCAGACAACATCATAAAGGATTTTAAAACTGTGAGGTTAGGTTTTACTTTATAACAAAATCGATATATACTGCGCTCACTTCAATGACCGCACAGACAAGATCGTGGTTTATTTCACTGTTTATTTCTGCGACTGTAGCTTCGGTGAAATTCCGATTGTGCCGCAGCTGTTCGGCTCTTTCGGTCTGTTTTCCCCTTGCCTCATAGAAGATTTATTTGCGCATAAGGATTTCAAACGGGCACTGTTTTCAAAATAGTATAAACTTGTCGATGAAAGTAAAATTGTTATGAGAGACGATTTCTCACCTTGCTGTTTGCACGCTCTCCCCCTTTGCCGGTAACAAAGTCCATCAAATATATAAACACTTCTAATGGACGAATTATTTTTTAGTTAAGCAAATCCAGGTATGAACTACAGATCTCTTTCACCATGAGATAAATACATACATATAAACCAAACAGTACATAAAATCTTATGAGAAGCAGGAAATTAGTCGCCGCTCAAAGTCGGCTAGATCGCACGATCGTCTCCGAATCGCGATAAACTTCTTGAAATTGTCTTGTGAAGCCAATAGCAAGCATCTAAGGCCACTATGAGATATTGAAAATTCTCGAAATCGCTCTCTTCAGTAATGTTTTTCGGAAAAGGCAGCAGTGTTTTGATCCCCGGGTTTGATTCATTTCTCTTACGAGATGCAAACTCGACCGTGTCACGATTGAAATGAGGCACAGTAACAGTTTTACCCATGAACCTTTGTGGGTCGTGACGCACACTGCCTGGCTAGCAGTTAAATCCAGATTTCCTATTTTCATTGTCGTTTTTTTTTTTAATTTTCGTCACTCGCATTTTCCTGTGTAAGTGTGGGGGTACAGATTTTGTAGGAATAGACCAACAGGACTTGACAGTTTAACTTGGTCTAATCTTCTTCTGTGTAGCAGTGACGAGCTTGACCAGAACTAAAACTGAATATATCCTAGCTTACAGAGTGCTTAAGAAAGAGCGATAGCATTCATGTGCGAAAATAGGTGTTTAGGAGTGTTTATAAATATAGGATCAAAAGAAACCGTAATTGAACTGTTTCCGGCTGCTACTGTGAAAATTTTGCATTGAAATCGCTAGTCAGAATGGTGAAATTTTTTCTGAGATTTATCAAAACAGATTTTAGTTTTAAGTTAGTAAAGTGAGTAAAATTCGCTTAAAACTGATTCAACTTAGAACAGAGAAATTAAGAGGTGTGAAGGCGCGTAGCTCAACCCAAGTTTTAATGAGTTGGAGAAAACTGATTATTATGCGAACTTCGAAGTAGAAGTGAACGAACGTACCACTTGAACAAACGAAGATCGTAAATTACTTACTATTTCGATATCGCAGCTGCAAACGCCTTTCCAGGAAGGGAATTTGGTTTCTAATAACACTTACCTTCGTATCCTGAAGACAGTCTGTGAAGATAGTTTTAAGGAGGTCTCAGAGGTGTTATAAAACTTTGATTGAAAACTAAATTGCAAAACACTAACTAAGGACCAAATTTTCTCGTTACTAAGAATTACCGCGCAACAACTAATTAATTAACCTTTTCTTTATTTAATTTAAAGACTTGAAGTTGAACCGGCACTTCTCGACGACCGGAAATACGTCTGCTGTTCGCAGGCTATTATTCGAGGTGGTCCTTAATGCCACTATAGCTCTACCCAACAACCCGATGTCATGTTTGTGTTCTTGTTTTTTGAAAGCGCGATGAAGTAATAAAATAAAATGAAGGAGAGTTGTGAAAGTTGAAAAAAAAAAAAAAAAAAAATGTGCAACTACATAAAGTGGTAAGTTTTATTATGTGCTTTGCCTTTCAGAACCGTATTTTTTTCTGTTTTTCTTCGTGCAGCCATGAGTTAATTTATGGTGAATAATTCAGTAAGTTGTGGTAAAAAGATGTGTAACGTTAGCCAGCAGTCTGGGTTGGTTGGATTAGTTATTCCAGAAAAATCGACATCCCTTCCCCCCCCGCAATGGAAGCCACAATATTTTTTATCCCTTATTACACCCCTGATTTCCAAAACTTGTTGATGAGGCCCCTCTCCTCAGTATTTTAAGTTCAAAGAGACTTCACCCCCTCCCCCATCCAGATTGTTTTCATTGCAGAAGAAGGTTCTGTTAGATGACCCTTTTATTAAATAACTCTAAAATTAATTTCTTTGTGAACTTTGTGTTTGTGGTGAAAGTTAATTTTTTTTCATTTTCTAATTGTCTTACGCATTTTACAAACCAGCTGATGTTTCAGAGAACTTCTCTTGTTTTCTAAACCAACCAAAATATACAGCACGATACACATTACAACTGACTCAAGAGGTAATATGATGTAATCTGTACCCCCATATTATTAGGTGATATACAGATGCAATGACTACATTTTAATTCAGTCGTATAGCCATTGCAACTTAGTAGTCAAGAACTGTAATAAAAACATTCAATTTAAACTAGTAATTGCCTGAACATACTTCGTGATCCTTTTGTTTTACTTTGCCAAGTTGACATTTTAGCATACCCACATGAATTAAGACGTTTCCTTTGCATTTTATTAATGAGCTATCCTTATGGTGTGGTGAGGTCATTACTGGTACTTGCGTGAACATGTTTCGCATAAATTAAGCAGGTTTCCCGCGCATTTTAGTTATGAGCCACAAATTGGCTGGTACTTAGCTGGTACTTGTCCAGGCCGAAAATGCTGGGACAACACTACTGTTATTGACCTTTTAATCTATATTCTTTGATTGGTTAGAGAACGAGCCGATAAATTCAAAATGCGGGTGATCTTTAAAATTGACAAGGTTGCAATAGACACAGTGCAATCAGTTGAATGAGGCCCGTCTATCGGTATGGGTTGAAAAAAAATGCGTTTACAATATATCAGTCTACGTCAAGGGCAGCCCTGAGAACGCCTTTCAGCGTCTTGTTTCCATTGTTTCACCTCAGTCGCCACCAACCCAACAAGACCATTGTTTAACTCGCACCAGCAACACATTTCTATTGTTTTTCCTCGTCATGTCCCTCCAACGCAATTCTGTTTTTTTGTCCTCACTACCAGCCACTCACAAGACGTAACGTACATCTCAAGTTTTTGTAAGTGCGAGTATCGTGGCAATAGATAATAGAGTTCAGTGAAAAAACAACGTACGCTGTCTTTGGAAATCGTCGGTATACACTGTAGTTATACTTACATTTTCATATCAGTGTGAAGGTGTCTCTTTTTCATCTACTCTACGTGCAATAACCTTGAAATCTTCAACGTTGCGAGACATCGGTTTCTTGGTTATCTCAGACACGTAATTCTGAGCCTTAATATTCGTCAATATCGTTCAAGCGTTCGCCAGCTTTGACCAAAGCAGTCAAACTGTTTGTAACTTATCAATTGTACCCCGGTCTGTAGTATTCTAAAAGAACGTCTGGGAGAGTAATATCAAGGGCAACCGAAATACTGCGTCAAAAGTCTTCTCCTCGTCCGCTTGTGGAGTCAGGAATCAGAGCTTTGGAATCCAACCCAGGGCTCAAGGAATCCTGACTCCAAGATCAAAAGCACCCAACGAGAATATAGTTCAAAACCACTTAAACATAGCATTATTAAACGTATTTTAGTATCTAAACGGTAGATATCTGGGCATATTTTTATCTCCTAAAAATTTTTCATCTGTTCAGATTTCCTAGCTGAAAGTCTAGTGATCCGAAAATTATAGGGATTAAAACTTACCTTTTCGAAAATTTCAGCCAAAAAAACGGTCGGCTCCCGAAAATTCTAGGTGACCTTTTTAGGGCAAAAATCCGTTTAAGATGGGCAATTACCTTATTATAGGAAATTAGCGCTCCATGATTCGCGTTAATTTTGTTGAGCGATAATTTCCGCGACCTTAATTAAGTGCAGCGTTAATTTCCGCGCTCTTAATTTCCACCATCCTCGGAGACCCAGGGGCAGATAGTGGGGGCGAGGGAAAGTCTAAACGGGCGGAAAAATATGTCACGAAGAAAAGTAAAGAACGGCGAGAAGAGCCCCTGGGGACAATGTCTTACCAGACCAGTTCCAAACGGTCGCCGCCGTTCTGACTTCTGATTGCTGCCAGAAAACTTTTTGTGTTTTCTGCCCAATCAGAAGGCAGAACGGCGGCGACCGTTTGAAACTGGTCTGGTAAGACATTGTCCCCAGGGCTCTTCTCGCCGTTCTTTACTTTTCTTTCTGTACAATATTTTTCCGCCCGTTTAGACTTCCCTCGCCCCCACTATCTGCCCCTGGGTCCCGAGGATGAATTTCCACTATTTTAACCCCAATTTTGGAACTTGTCCAGACATTCTTGACACCTAAAAACGTAATTAACTACAAACTTTCACAAAAGCTAGGGCGAAGGTTTACAATATTTCGGTTCATCTTCATCGTTGTCACTGTCAGATGTGATGTCAGCTCAGTTTTGTTCAGTTTTGAATTTTTTTGCATCCAGTGTTGAAATAAATTTGTTCTAGTTGTCACCACCTTGTCTTAATCGCGTTAATTTCCTTTATTATAAAATTCTACCTCCTCTTTCGAGTTAATTTTCTTTATTCGAAAGTCGTTTTCCATTAAATTCGCGTTGATTTAAGTCGCGTTAATTTCCAATACCTTTTATGGAGCGTTAATTTCCTATAATAAGGTATACCAATTTTTAGATGTTCGAAAATCCTAGGGAGGCAGACAAGCAAGAAATTTTACAAAAATGTTCCGATAATTCTAGATCTCAAATCGTGCTTCCAAACAGATATTTTCCGAAAAATGACGTTGGGTGCCCCTGCAAGATCTACTGGTAAGAAATACGGAATCTAGTCCCTAGAATCCGTAACCCACAGCGTGGAATCTAGACTGTCAAGACTGTCTTGCGTTACACTACATGGCACCATTTATGCGATTAACATTTTCCTTTTCTCTTTTGTAGCAGTAGTCCATGTGAAGAAAGCTATACAACTGACTAGACAATGGTTTTACGAAGTGTTAGAACAGGTGTTCTCATCTGCCTTATTTTAGCCCTCTCCGCCATGCTGATACTCATATCACATGTGATCTCGGGAAGGGGAACTTCGCTACCTTGGTTCTACAAAACCTCCCCAGTCTCAGTTAGCAGCCACAGCACCGCAAGACCTGTGGCAAACAAAGAGATCTTAGGGACAACAAAGCACACCCCAGATACCTCAATAAGTGTGTTCGTAAGGATGTCTGGCAAACGACCAGATCACAGGCAGCGTTATTTGTGTAACGTTTTCAGGACTTCCGTTCTCTTCTGGCCTCCTTCCTTTGGAAATTTAGTCGTAGGACTTGATGAAGAATCACACGAGGATCATGAATTTGCCGAAAAATTAAAAACACTTGCCCAAAAATACTTTCCTGATCGTAGACTTGAATTCTTTTATGAGGCCCTTCCAAAGGACAAAGGAACTCTGGAGTTTCAAGGCTCGCCTAAGACACCCGGTTATAACAGACAACTTTGGAGCAGTTTTTTCATCGACCTACTTTCAAATGACACCGTCATTGCTTGGATGGACAGTGACTCAGCCTTTTTTACCCCAGTAACTAAGTCCACAATTTTTAATGGGACAATGGTACGAGCCTTAGGCTCCGCCTGCACATTCTACAGGAGCTGGGTATATAACTGGGCAGATACTACTAAACGGGCGCTAGGATTACCATTTGTCGCTGATTTTATGACGTATTTTCCGGTATATATGTACCGAGACACGGTCACTCACTGCAGAGAGCATATCCTAAAACATTTAAATACAAATAACTTTGAGGAAGCCTTCAGAAAGTTTTACACGACTTTTATCTCTCCAGTCAGCGTCATCCTCTCTTATGCATGGTACTTTGAGAGATCGCTATGACTGGAATTTTGAAATGTGCGATGACCTAAAAGAATATAATAAAAGATTTCAAGTGGCCACACCATTAGGCCCGAAGATATAGAAACTGTTCTTTCCGAGCCTCAAACAGGTTATCATGGTAAC
>CALNXK010000517.1:7500-127500 GCA_942486035.1 Porites lobata | reverse complement strand
GACGTCCTTATTTTTACATAAGCTCCGATTCCTTTTTTCTTTTCGGGGGGAATATATTACATAACCCCCGAATCAACTGTCTGAAAAGCTGGGTTTGGCTTTGATTGTTTGAAGGGAAGACCGGGCTAATAAACAGCTAATTAAAATGCGAGGGATTATGTATTACTATGAAAGGGGGATAAGTGACTTATTAACTTGCATATTAATACATAATCCCCTCGCATTTCAATTAGCTTTTCATAAAGAAAAAATTCACAAATGTTTATTGGAAATATTAAACACGACGCTATAATTACTAAAAATAAACTGAGCTGCATTTCTTTTGCGCCACATTCACGAATTTTCTTAGATGTTGGTTCATCGATTTCCACAGCCAGAACGACAGTTCGAAATTGAGCAGCGTCTTTAAACTTCTACGGTTCCACGAAAGTGTCGCTGACATGGTAA
The DNA here is from genome assembly GCA_942486035.1 of Porites lobata. Classification (NCBI taxonomy): domain Eukaryota; kingdom Metazoa; phylum Cnidaria; class Anthozoa; order Scleractinia; family Poritidae; genus Porites; species Porites lobata. Next base: position 127,053 of record CALNXK010000517.1, on the reverse strand, counting down.
GGTGTTCCGTTCTTTAACCAGTCATTCCAAACTCGTGTACTTCATGAAGACATTGAGAATCGAACAGGTTAAGGAAACGGTCTTCCTCGGTGTAGTCCTTGATGAACATCTATCTTGGAAACCGCACATTTCTCAAGTAGCTCGTAAAATCTCGAAATCAATAGGTGTCATTAATAGAGCAAGATTTTTTCTACCTAAACCCTGTCTAAAAACTCTTTATTATTGTTTAGTTTATCCTTATCTTCATTATTGTATTATTGTCTGGGGATCTACGTACAAAACCAATCTTCGCCGTCTTGTCTCTTTACAAAAGCGAGTTATCAGAATTATTTCTAAATCAACTTTCGATTCTCCTTCAGACCCTATTTTCAAAGAATTAGAGCTACCAAAACTTTCCGACATTAGACAGCTAGAATTGGGTAAACTTATGTTTTCTCTTAACCATTCTCTTTTGCCTTCAAAGTTCAACAATTATTTTTCTTTCAACAAACAAGTCCATAGCTATGCGACTAGACACGCGAACGATTTTCACCTTCCTTCTTGTACAACAAACCTTCGTAAATTTTCTGTCAGTTTCCAAGGGCCTACTTATTATAACTCCATAGAAAATGATATTAAAGACGGCTAATTCTCTCCACTTATTCAAAACGAAATTGAAAAAAAAATTATATATGAATTATTAGTTATAAATCTTGTAGTAAACAGTTATATTTCTTCACATGTCTGATATTTTTTTATACTTTTTGTTACATGTACCATACCTTATATTTTGTCAACTCAGTCTATGTAATTAGTTAATTTAGACCTACCTTCATTGTATTTTACTTTCGATCCTGGCCTTACTGTTACTGTTAACTTTATTTTTACTCTGAGGGAGCTCAGTTCTTATAAGCCTCATGGTTTCTTTTTGGGCTTCCTCGCCACTTTCATTTGCTTTTGTGTAACTGTCTTGTTTTATCGTTATTTGTATTTTGTGGTAAATCAAATGAAGTTACGAAGTTACAAAGTAAAGTAAGACATGTAGTTGATCTCTTTGTGGTTTGTGGTAATCTTGCTTCATTCCTCGACTGAATTTCCCCGTCAGTTACATTAGCGATCCCTCGCCCGGAATCTTCTTTGTCTGTAAACATGCAGGTTGGATCCTTGTTGTTTCGTAAGTACATTCTGAATCTTGGTTAAATATATAGAAGCATATTTAAGTCTATGTAATAGCTTTGGGTGTCGATCATAAAAATCGTTTCACATGTGTGCTTACATAAGCTTACATGTTTCATGCGACAGCGACTTGCTCTCTACAGATCTGACCTTTGTATGTTGCCTGTAGTTTCTTTGATAACATCTACTTGTAAAGCACGTGTTTGTCTGATTTCTTTTACAATAAAGACATTGTTGCTGCTTCACCGAAAAAAAATTTTTCTGTATACTAATGCACATTTTAATGACGAAGATGGCAGCCGTAAAATATTGAATCTCGAATGAGGAAACGGAGTCCCGGAACGAAGTACGGAATCAAATATCAATGACAGAAAAATATTTTATAAAAATTCCTTGACACCGAAATGTACAAAACATTTCTACTCCAATTTCTGAGACTGTAGATGTTTATCACAAGGATAAACCTGTACGAAAATAATATTTAATGTTCATGTAAATTTTTTGCAAACAATGTGCATTTCCTTACTAGATTCAAAACGACATATACAATTTGCAGGGACCAATAGGAATTGTTCAAAATTGAAATAAATTTAGTACTTGTTACGAGACTTGTAGGGTTAAAAGGGACCTTTTCTCTTTGTGTACGTGCACAATGACAAGTTTAATATGAGGTGCAGAAAGGTTCTAAAAGTCACAAGATTATAGAGGGGTATCATTTCCTTACACTCCAATTTGTCATTAACCTTTGAACACAAGAATAACAGCTTTAATTGATGACAAAGCGACCTTCATTGACACGAGTAAGACGCCCATCTTTGAGTGGGAAGTAGCAATTCTATTTATCCATCTTTGAGTGGACAAAGTAGTGCTTGTGTCAATGATATTTCAAATGTTGCAACATTCACTAGGAGATAAACAAGAATATTATTCAGGAATATAATTTCCTTACACTTCAATTTGTTGTTACGCTTCGAACACAAGGATAACAGCTTTATTCAATGACAAAGCAACCTTCATTGACACAAGTAAGACGCCCATCTTTGAGTGGGAAGTCGCAATTCTATTTATCCATCTTTGAGTGGACAAAGTAGTGCTTGTGTCAATGATATTTCAAATGTTGCAACAGTCACCAGGAGATAAACAAGAATATTATTCAGGGATATAATTTCCTTACACTTCAATTTGTCGTTAAGCTTTGAACACAAGGATATATGTAACAGCTTTATTCGATGACAAAGCAACCTTCATTGACACAAGTGAGACGCCCATCTTTGAGTGGGAAGTTGCAATTCTATTTATCCATCTTTGAGTGGACAAAGTAGTGCTTGTGTCAATGATATTTCAAATGTTGCAACATTCACTAGGAGATAAACAAGAATATTATTCAGGAATATAATTTCCTTACACTTCAATTTGTTGTTACGCTTCGAACACAAGGATAACAGCTTTATTCAATGACAAAGCAACCTTCATTGACACAAGTAAGACGCCCATCTTTGAGTGGGAAGTCGCAATTCTATTTATCCATCTTTGAGTGGACAAAGTAGTGCTTGTGTCAATGATATTTCAAATGTTGCAACAGTCACCAGGAGATAAACAAGAATATTATTCAGGGATATAATTTCCTTACACTTCAATTTGTCGTTAAGCTTTGAACACAAGGAAATATGTAACGGCTTTATTCGATGACAAAGCAACCTTCATTGACACAAGTAAGACGCCCATCTTTGAGTGGGAAGTCGCAATTCTATTTATCCATCTTTGAGTGGACAAAGTAGTGCTTGTGTCAATGATATTTCAAATGTTGCAACAGTCACTAGGAGATAAACAAGAATATTATTCAGGAATATAATTTTCTTACACTTCAATTTGTCATTAAGCTTCGAACACAAGGATATATGTAACAGCTTTATTCGATGACAAAGCAACCTCCATTGACTTAAGTAAGATGCCCATCTTTGAGTGGGAAGTTGCAATTCTATTTATTCCTCTTTGAGTGGACAAAAATGGTGCTTGTGTCACTGAAACTTTCAATTTTTGAAAATGCCACAAGGAGATCAACTAGACGATTATATAGTGTTTTTATATTGTTACACGTTAATTTGTATTGTGCGTCAAGCACTTGGATAAGGGCTTTATTCGATGATAAAAGCAACCTTCATTTTTTAAATATTTGTCTTTGTAATGCACTACCAGAAAACTGCCTCATTTTAAGCTCTCTAGTTTTTTTTAGAACCAGGCTGTCACAATAATATACATATACATGTAATACATGTATTAGTATTTTGATATAAATATTTGACATTTTCTTTTGGTCTTTATTTCTTTGAGGTATAATGATGCGGAGAACAAAAACATTGAGGGTATTTTGGATAATGAAGTGAGAGGAAATTTTGGGTAAAAGAAATGGCCCAAAACAGAGAAAAAAGGTAAGTTGTACACTTTTCTAAGTTTCTTGAAATTTGGTACAGTGAAACCCCGCATTACGGCTGTAATAACAAGGTGACTGTATTACTGAGGTAGCCACTTTTTTTTGGCCGCCTGGCAAAAACCACCATACATTTTCTTGTAAAAAAAACCCTCATTAATACCGCCACCCCATTAATATGGCAAAAATTTTTTGGCCCATTGATGACCGTATTAACGGGGTTCCACTGTAGTTTCTTGGTGTTGCCGACAAGTGCAATCCCCTAATGAAATAAATACAAAAGATTGAAAAGCCACTAAATAATACCCACACCAAAAGCAGGAGCAAACCAACAATACTTTAAGCAACACCAAAGAAGCACTCTTAATTCCTTTCCTAGAGACCTGCACATTTAACATGCTTTCCTTTTGCTAGGGGCCATTTTTAAGTACTGGAGTCAGAGGAGTAACCCCCAGACGTGGTAGGGTGGCAAAATGGAAAACCTGAAGAACACAGAGTTTGGACAAGATGCCAATTAACTTTGAGAGCTAAAAAGGTAGGTAAAATACATGTACATTATTTTGTTAATGCTTGCAGTGCAATATTTCTAATGTGTAGTTTAAGTCATCCACTTAGTGATTTATTTAGCCTGTCCTGTAACAGAGCTGTGCTTTGGCAGTGCCTGGTGGCCCCCTGTTGCATTACTGTTGCTCTTGGGTGACAAGGAAGTCTTAGTTTGTTCAAACACAATTATCCTGGGTACCTGGATCTTTCGGGTTAAGGGCACAAGGGTCTTTCATTTTTTAAGGACACAGCACATGGTTTGCATGTTTGTTACATAATTTATGATTGTTATAGAATGCAAGAGTGCCACACCCTACCCCCTTTGACATTTTTAATGTTAACAGTGTTGTAACGGCTACCACGCGTTATTCCCGAATATTGATTCGTTATTGATTTAATTTGTATTGTATTACGTTAAACCGCAAGATAACGTTATTCCTTGTCCATTAGGGACGCGATTACTTAAGTTCCGCTCAAACCGCATTTTTGTCAGTTGGCTTTGTTTGGGCAAACGATAAGTCGTGTTCGTCGTTAGTACAGTTTGTCCAGTTTATCTTGGAAGTTGTTTGGTCAAGCTCTTACAAGCGGGACTGTTATGTAAGTGTTTAAGTTTCCTTTTTATACCTAACCTTTCTCGATAAGACTCCTTTAGCTTACACCAGTTTTTTCATCGCATGTTTTCCTCAACCATGTTGCCACGTGGCATAGGTTGGTTGATGTTACTTAAAATGTGACTCACCTTTCACTTGGTTATTGGTAAGTTTTAGAGTTTGTTTTTCAGAATCTTTTCAGTAGTTTGTCTCTTTTGTTTTTATATAGTTTCAGTTTTTGTTTGTATTTCGACCTTATGGTTCTACGGATCTTTATAGTTCATCGAACTGTTTTCGCTTTGTTTTTAGATGTATCCTTTCATAATCTCGAATTTTGTACTTGTTAATTCGTTTTCGATTATTTTCTTAAGTCTTGATTCGTTTACCGTCTTCGGATTAGACTTAGTGTAACTTGCAACTTTGCTATGGAATGATTGGAATGTAGTTGTATGTTAGAAATTAGCTTAGCCTTTTTTTGTATTTCATGTTTCAGTTTACGATAAGGACTTGGATCCTTAAATGATCACGTTGAATAAACGATTCAAGACTCCTGTCCGTAAAATATTTCCTCGCTTTATAGTGTGTCGTCGCTTGCGAACTCAAGGTCGTTGTCGTATATTGCTTCGCTTGTGTTGGCCGCTACAAGTGTCCTTCCCATTTATATGCGAGGTTTCATTGTAGTGTAAATTGTAACGCCCCGCGAGGCTTCATCAGCGGGATTAGATTTGCTGTCGATGTATCTCCATTGGGACGGGCTGGATTCCTCTCTGATGAAGGCAACGCGGTTTGCAACGTAGGTATGGAAACGCCTCGACTCATTCGCGATGTATCGTATGACGGTCATGCTATCTGTCCAAAAGGTCACTTTATCGATGGGTATCTGCAACTCCTTCGTCAAAATCTTGTTCAGCTGCACCGATACGGTAGCAGCCGTCAATTCCAATCTGGGGATAGTAGTTACCTTCAAGGGAGCCAGGCGGGACTTCCCAATGAGGAATGAACAGAATATCCGACCTTGCATGTCGACTAAGAGAAGATACGATACGGCGCCATAGGCCACCTGAGAGGCGTCGCAGAAATGATGGATCTGACATGAAGCGATATCCGAGGACTTGACAGGTTTGACGCACCTTTCAATGGCAATTCGGGAAATCTTCGGTAGGTCGTCTACCCACGCTCGCAAGCGGGTCAAGTAAAGATCTGGGACCTCGTCGTTCCACCCCAAACCCCGTCTGCACAAATCCTGTAGGAGAAGCTTTGCAGGAAGAATGAAAGGAGCTGCCATACCCAGAGGATCATATAACGAACTGACCGCTGAAAGTATGCCACGCCTAGTACACGGCCTATCTTTAATGAACACCTTAAAGCCAAACTGGTCAGCCTCCACGAACCATGACACACCCAAGACCCTCTCTACTGGGAGCACATCGCAGGTTAGGTCAAGCTCTTTAGTTCCTTTCGCTCTATCTTCGACAGGTATGGACTCTAATACCAGGCGATCGTTGCTGACCCATTTCGTCAAGTTAAAGCCTCCTTTATTCATCAGGTTGCGCAGATCACAAACGTGCTTAATTGCTTCATGACTGGAAGGTAGAGATTTCAAGCAGTCGTCGACAGAGAAATTCTTCAGAACAGTAGAATTGACTTCAGGTGAAAACTCGTGCTGGTTATCTTCAGCATTTCAACGCATGGCAAAATTGACACAACTAGGCGACGAAACTGCACCGAGAAGATGCACGGTCATTCGGTACTCTTCCAAACCCTTAGCGAAATTACCACCGGGCCACCAGAGAAACCGCAGAAAGTCACGATCCTCCACAGGAACACGCACTTGGTGAAACATAGATTGTACATCTCCCATTGCAGCCAATGGGTCTTGTTGGAAACGAAGCAGTATTCCAACCAGGTTGTTGGTCAAATCAGGACCCTGCAGCAATTCGCTATTCAAAGACATCCCTTGGAACTGAGCGGAACAATCAAAGACGACCCTTATCTTCTCAGGTTTCTTGCTGTGGTACACATCATGGTGTGGAATATACCAGACCTTTCCGTCAGCTCTACACAGATCTTCAGAGGGAACCTTTTCAGCGAAACCTTCTTGGATTACGCTTTCAAGAGATGCAACGTAGTCTTCCTGAAATCTGGCATCCTTAAGGAAATTACGTCTCAGGGAGAGGGCTCTGCGCTCGGCTTGGCATCAATTAGCAGGCAACGTCAAACTTGGATTACGAAAGGGCAAACGAACTTGGTAATGGCCATCCTCACACTGCATAACAGAGTTTTCCAAAATGTTCATGAACTTCAGATCTTCACGAGACATTCCTTGGCCGTCATTTAAACACGCATCCGTAAAGTCAGCACACGCCACGCACATAGGATGGACGTCAATAGACCTGGTGAGGTAACAAGCAGAAGGGACATATCTTGGCTTTCTTCCTGTTGGGCCATTGATGACCCAACCGAACTCCACCTTACTAGCGTAGGGGCCTTCCTCCGACAGCTGGGATAACTTGTTTCGGTTGTAAAGCTTCTGGGACATCTGACCCAGTTAATAGATCAACTTAAGAGTTCAACTCAGTTGGGTAGACGAAGCCTCTAAGGTGCGGCCATCTATCTACATCTTCCTGTTTGGGGACTTCATCCTTAGACACAGGCATAGTCGGTCTGGAATAAACCTCTCTTAATGGGACAACAACATTTTCATCCAAGTCCGACACCACCGTTATCAACCTCCTCTGCCGAACCCATCGTAGTTAACTTCAACTTCCAATGCTTGCCTGTAACGCCAAGACGATCGAAAAGCATGTTAGAGCAGAAAGTGGAATTAGAACCCGTATCCAGGAGGGCGTAAGTCTCCATGCAAAAAGGACTTCCTTGTGCTCTGACCTTTACTGGTACGATTGGCAAAGCAGTCGCAGGACCCACTGTGGTCGTCAAATTACAGACTCGCTCTGCGCCACTTGACTCGTCACTTAATAAACTCTTCTGATTAACACCTTGCTGGGATCTGTTCTGATCTTCCTTCTCTCTGGCTCTAGCAGGTTGTTGACTCGCATTCTCAGATGTCGGCTGCTCGTGCTTATCTTCTGAAGAATCAGAGTGCATAGGCGAAGCATGTCTTCCGTTACAGTGTGAACACGGCTTCTTCTTGTAGCATCCCCTTGATTGATGACCCCCTCTCAAACACGAGAAACAGAGTCTTTGCTTCATCACAAATTCGTAACGCTCACGGACGGGAATTTTAGCAAACGCTGGACAGTCTACGAGATTATGGATCTGACGGCAAAACAAACAACTCCTTTTCGAGAGATCTTCAGACTTCTTCTCCTGAGACTTGTTTTGATCCATGGGACTCTTCTGAGATGAAGTGGAGAAGTTACTAAGCTCTCTAGGACCAGACCCAGAACCCTCGGCTTTTGATTTCGTCCCTCGTGTCTGGCTCTTCGTCTTATCCTTAGCCAAGAAGGGAAGTTTTCCGAAGATTGGATTACTTAGGGCACGTGACTTCTCCTCAACGAATGACGCAATGTCTTCGATACAAACTTCTCTCTTGTCCGCATTGAGGATACGATCAGCATTGTCCCGACAGCTACTCTGCAGTTTAGGTGGCAGTTTCTCGATAATCTTTGTCATGTTGTCCGGACCTTCAATCTTGTTTAAGTATCCGATAGCCTTCAGTGTATTTGTGCAACTTGACAGAAGAATTGAGAAACCCTCCAGTGACTCGGCGTCCTCAGCTTTGATGTAGGGACCATTAGTTAGCTGGTCGACATAAGCCATCGCGATATTGTGCTTTTGGCCAAATCTAGCCTCCAACAGCTTCTTCGCCTTAGAGTAACCTTCTCCTGGGTTTAGGTACATACAACTCCGCACGATCTCCCGCGCTCTTCCACTCGTATGCTGCTCAAGATAGTACAGTCTCCCACCGCTATCACTCTCGTTACTCTCGATTACAGTCTCAAAGGCACGCATAGAGGTGCAGTAGCTGAGTGGATTCCCGTCAAAGATAGGCACCTGCCTTCGGGGTAGCGTGTTTTTCTGCTGCTGATTCACAAACTCCTCCATGACACGATTCTGCTGTTCGAGGATGTGAAAGGCTTGGTCACTAAGGCCAGACTGCTCATCAGAGTCTTAACTGGACTGACTTGGAACCTTGTGTTTAGTCTTGTGTTCTTTAGGTCTGAAATTGGCACCATGGAAGACCGGAGATGAATCGTGCTTTAAATCTCCAGAAAAACCATCAGAAATGGCCGCCGCGCGCGGATCCACGCGAGGAACGCGAGAGGTGAGCGAGGAAGACGCGATACGCGTGTTCCTTTCTGAATCAGCTTTCACATACACGCTTTCCCTGGCCACTGCTTTCTTAAATTCCGTTTCAAGTTTTAATTGATCCCTTTTAAACTTGAGATCAAGTTCTTCCTTTTTGAGCCGTAATTCAGATTCGTTAATGAGCTGACGCTGCTTTAGGGCGTGTACTTCGGCTTGAAGCTCTGCAATTCTCGCAGCTTCTTTTGCCCTTGCAACAGAAATGGAACTAGCTCGAGAAGATCGGCTCTACGCCGAACCACATCTGGATCGTTTCCTGTTCCTTAACAGGAACGATGTCTGTGAGACACTGTCATCAGGAGTAACATCAAGGTCTTGAATCCGGATCTCCGTTACACGCAACCAGTCGTTAACCGTGTGACAGAAGAAATTCAAACTCGACTCAATGTCAGTGAAGTAAACTACTGATTCCTGTCTTTGGCTCTCATCGATTAGGGCAGCATTATACTCCTCGTGTGCATCTGTAAATCTTTGAAAAAGGGAAGAGATCTCTGTCAGTTTCACCTTGACTGCTTCAAGATTGTTCTCATCCGTTAATAAGCTGTCAATTTCTTTACGCTTGGCCGTCAAGGCAGAGAGCACTCCGCCTCTTCTCTTTCTAAGTTCTCGGATTCTTTCCATTGTAACTGCTTCTTGATCCAGTGAAGAATAACGCTTCCGCGAACGGGTACTTGAACGACGAACACTTTGACCATTTTTCCCGGCGGAACAGGACAAATTGGCTCCCTGAACCACATGAGACATCGTCCAAAGTCCAACAACTGTCGTCTTTACGAATATAGTCGCAGCCTTTACGCGCTATAGTTTTTAACACACAAACTTTATTCTAGAACTTCTAAAACTGGTGCAGGGAAACAAGTGAACCGATGTGAAGTATAACGAAGTACAGCGAAGTATAGCGAAGTATCGCGGTACTGAAAAATAACAATTAAACAAATGCAAAGTCAAGATAAAACAACCTACAAACTGAACGAAAGCAATAAGGCAATCTAGAAATGCGAATGAAACAAACGAGATACTTACAAGACGATAGCGAGATAAGGACGAAAAACTAGGACGACTAAAAACCCAAAATAAATATACGATATGCAGAAAAATCCTAACACGAAGGACAAAGCTACGCGGACAATGAAAAACTAATGAACCAAACAACAGCACTAAAGGCGCGAACACGAAAATAACTAAGAACGCGGCGAACATAAAAATACTATAAAGGTGACGGAAAACATTCCTGGCGCTTACAGTTTTGCTGTGAACTTCTTCTTGGAGTTTTGGAATGGAATTGCACGTTACTTACAATAATGTTAGTTAATTAATTATTACACAGTCAAACCTCTTTAATCCTGACACCAAAGGGACAGAACCAAGTGTCCGCTTTACAGAGGTATCCGTATTATAGAGGTAGGGAATGTATGATTTTTGGCATTTCTGGGACGAAACAAACTATCTGTCTTATAGAAGTGTCCATAAGAAGAGGTTAGACTGTATAATTATTCTGTTAATTTAATCATTTCAAGGAAAAAATTTTGAATTTTGTCAATTCTAAAAGGATTATTTAATAGGCCAGTTCCCCCGAGCCTTTGTTTCAAAACGAGGGTAGGTGCTCAGCTCTTGATATTTAAATCATTTTTCATTCTCATGCAAATAAAACTCATTTTCACAAGAAAGGTTGGCACCTAGCCTCATTTTGAAAGTGAGGGTTTTTGGAACTCGGAAGTGGCCTATTGAAATGGAAAAGTTACAGTTTTGGATATAGAAAATAGAAATACATTGTAAGGAGTCTCTTTTTTATTGTGAAAATATTTAATATACATATGTACATATTATACGAAAATGGACAGAGAATTATTTTAATAAAGACTTTAATACCAAAAATGCACCTAAATATGACTCTTCGTGATTTGTGTGTATCAGCGAAAATGGGTCATTGTGGATGCAAGAAACGGTCCAGGGTTGTCTCACAAACGTCCACTTTTTTATATACCGGATAGAATGAACATATGATTCGAAACTAGATGGTTAAGTAAAGTTAACACATTTAGGAAATCCAGTGAATAATCCACCGAAAGTGGAATCTGGGGAAACATGAAGGCTGCAGAAAGTAAACCTATCAAACTGAGTTTCCGAATTCATTGTTCCGGGAACTCAACGGATAATTGAGTATCCTCTGAATTTACGAGCTGCGGAAACATGACGGCAGTTAGCGTTTCCGCAAGAGTAAACCTGACGGAAACGCGAGTATAAGGGATGCGTTTAAGCGTGTCCGCAGAAACTGAAACATGACGTATACACGTGTTTCCCGCAACGGTTAGTTACAATTCCGTCTGCGGATACTCAGGTTTCCGTGAGGTAACCGTTACAAAAACGAAAACGGAAACACCCTTTTTCAACCTTTGTCAGGATCCGAACCGTTCCGACTCCCCTGAGGGATGCCACATCAAAAGAGGGGCCTTGCTTGTTGGAGATCCATGTCTGAAACAAGTTACCTCAAGAAGTGGTGAGCCCGTTTACGCCCAGCTGTATTACGCCAGAAAGGAAGCAGAGATGATAGGAGAAGTACTAAAGGTCAAGCCACTAACCGGAAAAGAAGCTACCAAACGCGCGGTGCTCGAACAAATCACTTCAGTTGCATTAATTCACATTGCAGCTCACAGGAGGAAGGAAACCGGGGAAATTGCTTTGGCCCCAAATCCTGGGTATACGACCGAGGTTCCTAAAGAGCCGGATTATATTCTAACAATGTCCGACGTGCAGGCTGTTAAGTTGCGAGCACGACTTGTTGTACTCAGCTGTTGTCATAGTGGTAGAGGAACAGTCATGTCTGAGGGAGTGGTTGGTATGGCACGGGCTTTCTTGAGTGCTGGTGCTCGCTCTGTTTTTGTGTCACTCTGGGCCATTGATGACGAGGCCACAATGGAGTTCATGAAAAGTTTCTACAAGCATTTGAGATATGGAGAAAGCGCCAGTGTTGCTCTTCACCAGGCCATGAAATTTCTGCGAGAATTGGACAAGTTTTGTGCCCCGAAGTACTGGGCCCCATTTGTACTCATTGGCGATAACGTTACTATTGAATTTGGAGAAAATAAATAGAGGAGATGCAAAGGTATTAAATGATCATATGTAGAAACCAATTAGTATTTCAGTCTAAGGACTGAAGTCGTTAAAAGACAGTGTAGACAATGCAGTGTAACTTGTATTAAGCAGACACTCACAGGACTTTCGCTGGTGTCCTTAATAAAGAAGACCTCTACGTACAAATTTGCTAAACAGAAAACATGGGAAGAAAAGTTGAGGCAACCTGAACCATTCGCCCGCTTAATACGTGTAGTTTCACAATCGAGAATCTAAGAGGTCGCTGAAAGTGTTATCGCTTTGCCATTTCCTATATTAACCCAGTTTCAGAAATAAGTTGAGTGTTTTTCCTTGCGAGACTAAGTTTTATAATTTTCCTTATCTGAATTTAATCACTTGACAAGGTAAAAAAAAGTGTTACTTAGCTTGGTATAACGAAAATATCGACGACATGGGTGAGGGGTGAAATTACAGTCAATTATCACTGGTTGAATGTAATTGAAATGATTGGAAGTAATAGTTACAGCACATAGCTGTAACGTACTGTCCGGCCAGGTTATGGATGAAAGAACAGAAAAATGTCCTCTTGACCGTAGATAAAGCAGCTCGGAAGTCAGTTACAACATGCCACTGGCTGACGGTATCACTCAATTACTGACCTCATTCACTGTGACCACATATTAAGAGAGTCAGGCGTAGTCCTCAGCTCCCGGGGAGAGTGACCCCTATTCTTTACGATCAGCAGTGTCGGTTCCTTCACGTCAGTTTCGAATCAACAACTGAAAAGACAACGCCAACAGCTTGACGACACTTCTCAATGGTTTCTATCATTTCGTCTTTTATCACCCTGACAGGATCGACAAACTATTTGCGGTTAGCGGAGAGAAATGGCTTTGTTTTCTTTGACGTGTTGAAAAAAAGGTAAAATGGTTCAAATTATTTACAGCTCTGAAAGGCACCCCCATGACCACGATACAAAAGTTTGGCGCATTTGATGCCAAACAACCCACCTATGCTGAGGGGTAGCCACGTTAGTTTGTTTCTTTTTGTATAAATATTGCCACTTTATTTTCACTCTTTATCCATTATCACTGAACATTTTTTTATTATCATCAATTTCTCCGTGGACTTCACGTCACGAGAGACGCCATCTTCGGCAATAAAGGCTGCTCCTCGCGTTGTAGGCTAAGAAAGCTTACAACTGAATCTCTCATTATCGCATTTTTGTTTCATAAACATGAATTTCCAAAATAAAACGACCGTTTTTGCTGCGCTTTTCACAAACACGCCAAATCTAAAGTTCAAAAGCCGCCTTCACAAATGCGTTTTTTACTTCCGTCAATCATAACTACGATCAAAAGCAACGAACCTTGAAACACACAAACACACAAAACCGACTGAAATTCACCAACCACAGATCACAAACAATGGCCTTTTGAACCTGTTTAAGTAACGTTCTGTGTCCTAAGAGGTCCGCTAAGATCATTGACGGCAGCGAAAAGCGCAAACTTCAGTTGGCTTTTGAACCTCAGAGCTCGCGTGTTTTTAAAAAGCACAGTAGATTATCACACACAATGTTCGTCGCATTCTCTGTCGTTTCACAGGATAGAAGGCTTTCATTATTTTAATGACACTGAAAAAAATCCTTATTCTGGTGCAATCCAGTTAAATAACTTCAAGGCCACTTCATAACCAAAGAAAACACCCTAAAAATAGAAATCACCAGGATTACCAGGAAACAGAGAATAGTTTTACTTTAAAACACGAGGAAAGATGCATTTTTTAAACAATCCCTTCTTTAGTCTTGTCTTACTGAATCGCTGGCGAGTGTTAAATCACCGTTGGTCCACAGAAATCCCATTTAGGATCAGTCTTACAAGTCAAATGCCAATGTTTAATATGGAGGTTTTGGGTCAGTGGTTAGAGAATCTGATCTAGAACTCGAAGGGTCATGAATTCTATTCTCAACTGAGGGGGTGGGAATTTTTTCTGATTTTTCTAGTGATTGATTTCTCCCTCTAAATTAATCTCCCAGACCCGAGATGTCGAAAATGTGGATAACGTAATTCGCCACTTTTTCACGAGAAGGGAACTGGAGCAGAAATGCGTACCGCAAAATGTTTGTGGGATCATTACTGGGAACACGCCGGTCAGGTATTATACATATTTTTCCCTGTCCTTAGTAACAGTCCCAGAAGTCTTTGCGAAAGTTAACTCAGCTTCCTTCTCGTTCTTAAAGTGGCAAATTGGTTTCCCAAATACTTATCCACCGGGGGTGTCTGCGTAAGAGGCTATGACGGCTCACCATGGACGTCTTGACGTCCAAGTCAAAACCACGCCAAATAAAATCAGATTCATTCAGGACAGTGTTTCTTTTTCCTTCTTTCTCTGAGACCGTAAGCCGATGCCAGTAGTTCTCGCAGTTCAAACATGGGGGATTTCAAGCCTCAAAGAGGTCAGAAAGTGGCGTTGGCGTGAAGAGGAAGATGGAACAGTCCTTTTTTTCTTCCTATTTGCTTTTCGCACTACTCTCCATTTCCTCTCCTTACTTACCCCGTTGACTGCAAAAGCACGCATCAACACCTGAGTTAGTCCCTTATATAGACTTGCGAAGCTTTCATTTCTAACCTAGAAAATGATTAAATAACCAAGTTAGCCCAAAATACAGATTCTGCTGTATTCATTTTAAGGAGAGGTTTTGTGATGCTTCTTGCTTGACACCAATCTGTGTAAACAATTATTTTAAGACTGTATAGTGCTGAAATTGTCTAATACATCAATTTCTTTAAATTTCTGCTTTTTGTGTTACTTAAATGCGAAGCAAAAAAATTGTTTGTTACCTTGAAATAATTTTACGACCCATTTTGTGTTTCGTTTTGTCGCGAGCGACTGAGATTGCTCCAGAATTTTTTCCAAGTCGCTCTCCACTTAGAAACGTGTCTTTTCTTCTTCTTCCATTTGGAATTTATCAACAGCCTCGACAAGAGTTATTTCTATCTCCTCGTTCGCCCAGTCCGGCAAAATATTTTCCAAAGTTTCAAAATTTTCCGCCATTTTGAAAAAAAGAATTTTTTTCCCCTTCGGCTGATGACGTCAATCGTACATCTGTCCTCTAATACATCATAAGTTTTTAATCAAGTTTACGATCACATGGTTTCAAATGCTATTTTTCCTGCGCTTCAATCTTCTTACAGGCAATTCCATAGCACTGAAACTGCACTTATCAAGGTGATGAACGATATTTTGTTAAAGATGAACTCTCAACATGTCTCTATGTTAATTTTATTGGATCTCAGTGCTGCCTTTGACACTGTTGATCATCGAATACTTTTAGAGAGGCTATCTGACGAGGCTGGCATACGTGGGACTGCTCTGAATTGGTTTAGATCGTACTTGTCTGATAGAAGTCAGCGCGTTTCTGTACATCGAGTTCTTTCTCGTCCTTTTGACTTGAACTGCGGGGTACCCCAAGGCTCATGTTTAGGGCCTTTGCTATTCATAATATATGCGTCCACGCTGTTTAACATCGTGGAACATTATCTTCCTGATGCTCACTGTTTCGCTGATGATACGCAGCTGTATCTGAGTTTTAAACCACTCGGCAACACTGCTCAAGCTGATGCTATACAAACTATGGAAAAGTGCATTGGCGCGGTGAGGAAATAGATGATTCAAGATCGGTTGATGATCAATGATGATAAAACGGAGTTTTTGTTAGTCGGCACACGACAACAGCTTGATAAATTAGATTCGTGTTCCATAACTGTGGGCAATAATCGTATCAGTCCAAGCCCATGTGTTAGAAACCTTGGACCGTGGTTTGACAGCAACTTAAGCATGACTGATCATATAAGCAAGGCTTGTAATGCGGCATTTTATCATTTACATAACTTGAGACGTATTAAGAAATACCTGTCGAGAGATTCTTTAATTACTTTGGTTCATGCTTTTATAACCAGCCGTCTTGACTATTGGAATGGTTTATTGTTTGGCTTACCAAATGTGCAGATCGCTAAATTACAGCGTGTACAAAATGCAGCAGCAAGACTTATTCTTGGCATTGGAAAGTTTTCTCACATTACACCAGCGCTTTATGAGCTGCACTGGCTGCCGGTTTCTTTGCGTATTGACTATAAGATTTTACTTTTGACATTCAAATGTATTTATGGCCTAGCGCCAACTTATCTTAGCGATCTTATTAGTATAAAATCGAATTCATTATATAATCTTAGGTCTACTGGTAAGCTCTTATTGGACCATCCCAAGGGAAAGATGCTTACAACATTGGGAGCAAGATCATTCTCAGCAGCAGCTCCGAAACTCTGGAATGAGCTACCTGTGGAGCTTCGTCAGGCAACATCACTTAACAGTTTTAAATCTCAACTTAAAACCTATCTTTTTAAGAAGTATTTTTATAGTTTGTGACTTAGTTTATTTTATTCTCACGGTAATGTATTTTCGTTTTCTTTTAAACATATGATTGTAAAGCGCTATTGATCAGCACATGTAAATACGCGCTATATAAATTGGTAAATTATTATTATTATTAAGTAAGGACCAATCAAAATGCATGAATTACTGACTTTATTATATAAAAGAGTATTTACAATAGAGTAAGGCGCTGTTCCTCCCATGTGCTCAGGTTTACAAGGGAGCTTAGGAAACGACGACGACGGCAGTGAAAACGTCACTAAAAGTGAATATGCCTTCTTTCAAACTTTATCGTGTCTATCAGGACCCGCTTATTTTGTCGAATGCGACTGTATGCAGGGTTAAAAGATAAAGGAGAATTCGTCGTCATGTTTTCACGTCCTCCATTTCAAGTTTCACGTCCCAGTCGCACACTGGACGTCAAAGAAGTAATATATCAAGCATGAGATGCAGTGTTTCATCACCAGATGAAACACCGAGAAGAGAGTTGAAAATACGACGCGCAGCGGAGTATTTTTGACCAACTTCGAGGAGTTTCATCTGGTGATGAGACAGTGTCAAATGCTTGACATTACCTTTCAAACAAAATGATTTTAGAAAGAGAAATTAAGGATGCAAAAATGAGCAGTTTTTCATCTGATTTCCAAACACTCATTAAACATTGTTTTTCCTTTGTATTTTCTTAATGAATTATTAATGAGTATGAGAAGTGTGAATCAAAGGATGTTGCACGTGCGGAGCTGTTGTTTTGCTCTTAAAACCAATTGTTTTCTTTTTTCACGTTGTCGTCGTTGTGGTTTCAGACAAACAAACAAACAAGCAACAAATTGACCACAATTTTCTATATTGACTACACTACCATAGTTTATAAGAGTGACGTCAAAATGTTATAAATGTTCTCAAGTGATCAACAAATCAGCCACGGTCTGTACACAGCGAACTTACTAGTGCTATAAATGCATCTCTTACGCCTCTAGGATACTTTCCTTCGGGAGCTAAAAAAGAATGGTCGAGGAAGAAAATCAACTACGGAGGAAGAATAAATATAAGTCTGTAACATTCTCTGCAAACAGGGAGTCTCTAAAGAGTTTGTGCAAGGGACAATTGTTTCACTTTAAGATAAAAGACTAGACTTGCAAAGGCAGAAAACTGTTAAGTTTAACAAGGGGCAAAGAACAACGAAAGAAGATAAGTCTTGAGGAAAGAGCATAACGAGGCTGGTTACAAAAAAGGAATTTTAAAACGTTTCACTGAACATACCTACAATTGTAGCCAGGGTCCGTTCATAATTACGACCCCGTTATAACCAGGACGAAATTTTAACGATATGTCGTAAGGTCTTCCATTACTTATTCAATATCCAGAATTCAATTTGAAGATAAACGCACGATATGCCGTAATGTTGTTGAAACTTCTTTCCGTCAACCGAAGACCAAAGAAAAAGCTTCCCTAGAAAATTACAGAGCCCGGTTGACTCACTGAGTCTTGCCTGTCCTCCAAATGAGCACAGAGCAACGTAGGCACATATGCAAGAACTAGCAGGTGAACGGAGGAAGAACGCTCAAACAAAAACACTTGCGGACGTGCAATGCTAACAAAACTTCGGGCGAAACGTTCGACACGTGAACGCACGCGAATACGTATGTGCGTTTCAATGAGTTACCTATTTGTACACGTGATTTCAACACATCGGCGGAAAGAATGGAGAACCAGCAGATCATGCCTGTCGTACGGGTAAGGTATAAGGTATAAGGAATAAGGTAAAAACACACGCAAACGCATCAATGAAATTAACCCGAGGTGGAAAAAAGGCAACACAACTATTTTCGCTATGCCATAAGAAACCAGGATAAGATTTTGAATTTCTGGGGTAACGCTGTTTAAAATATCAGCCTAACAGGTCCTTCGCTTCTCATTTCCTGTTTAGGTAGTTGACCCCAGCGCCAAGGACTTTTATCCACTGCAGCGCGCCAAATTTACAGAAGGAATTTTCCTTCTGTGAGTTTTACCCAATCAAGAACGGTTTTACTATTGGGCCGTCAATCACACAAGATCACGCCAGATGAAACGTGACTTGAACTATTTAACTATTTATAAATTCAATTGAGCTGTGCATTTTGTAGCCAAACATTATCGGGAACTGCAACGCACACAAAAGATTTAGTGGGCGTTTTTTTTTACTCCATTTGAGTATTTACCAAGGCCAGTTTTACCTGGCAGCCATGAGTAGGAAAAACATTACCGACTTGTTTTGACAAACTTTGACACACGCGTCAGGGACGTAAATAGTTCGCGCCAAAATGACGTCACTTGGTGCGTTTTTTTTTCAGGGGGAACAAGTTGAGCTCCCGCTCCCTCGCTAGACTTTCTTAAAGTCCTTCGCTCCTCATTTCCGGTTCCGGTAGTTGGATAGAAAATCTACCGCTCGCGCCTCGCGCCCGTGAAAAAATATGGGCTTGACTTGTAGGCAAGTCTACTCTCTTGCTTACTTTTCCTTCAGAAAAGATAAAAAATTTACCACTCGCGCTTCGCGCTCGTGAAAAAAATTTGGGTTAAATTTGAAGGCAAGTCTACCTAACAGGCAGTGTTCAAACTTCTTGGGTTCGGAGGCCAAGGAGCAAGGTTTTTGAGTTCAGTTCTAGCCCACTGCAATACCCAAAAAGAGGAAATAAATCCTATAAAGCTAAAGTTAATCAGTAGTATAGATATAATTAAATTATGAGCATAAAAAGTATCAAAATCGCATCTATATCTGACCGTTAGGGGGAAAAAATTATTCCGGCTTTCTCTGGGCAATTGGTGGTGTTTACCAAATACAGTTCCTAGGTGTCAAAATAAAATCTGTATTTTTGTTTTGATTAAGTGCTACAATTATTAACAATCCTTTAACAACTTCAAAGCAAGCGTTTGCAAACTGTTTTGATACTTAGGACCATTCCCATTCTTAGGGTTACGAGTGATTCTCCTTCTCTTTTTCGTGGATTATCTTTACATAAGTGAACAAACAAAACATACCTCCGGCTAGGATATACCTAAGCGGGTTTAAATTTTCACGGCTAGAAGGAAAAAAAGAGACAAAAACTAATAGGAATCATGCTCAGAAGTAACAACTTCACATCTCGCTGATATCCAAAGATGCATTCCATCGTTTTTCGGCATGGGTGCAAGTCAGGGAAGATAAATAATCAAGATTTACTTATTGTTTAGCCATAAAAACTGATTTGAGTTCATTTCGCGAGAATCTCAGTGGGGACTTCATATGAACAGGGAGCTTAAGCGGGGAGGTTTTTGAGCGACGCACATCAACCATACTGAGTGGACATTTTGAATTCTTCGGCAGTGGTTTCGCCCATTTCTTTCCGGCAAAGCGTCTTTATTAGAGTAAAAACACTTTGCATTGCAAACATGGCAGAGTCAAGGCATATTAAAAGAGACAAGGCTTCACTTCAGTTTGACATGTACCGCTCAGAAACGCCTGTGCTTAAGCTCGCTAATACTATGACAACGGCGGGCAACGATGATGTTTTGTTCATCTATAACAACGTGCACGGTTTCAGGCTATGGGTGATTTACCCGACCCATACATCGGGAGTATCTTCAAGTCCTACATTGCAGGGCAGCTTTGGTTCTTTCTGGCCAGATAGAGACCAGGGAACGGTTCGACCGGCTTCAAAAGGCGTTTAGGGTAAATTTTCGAGGGGATGTGGGCTTATTACTTCAGTATATTGCGTATACCTTTCTCCCTCTAAGGTGATTTTGCTAAGAATCCATTCATAGCTGAAGAAATAGCAACCCATTCCAGGAATATCTGCAACAGACATTCACAAAATGTGTTCAAGTAACTAAAAAAGGCAAAAAAAACGAGGCCAATATGCAGCCATTTTGACAGAAAAAGCTTGGTCAATAAACGTTTTATTATATGGCCAAAAGGAAAACGTATTCTAGAGGGATCAACGCGGGAAATCCCGAGAGGGCATAGGCCCATCGTGCCCGCTCATGTAGCCAATCAGAAAGCAGGCTTCGCTTCATCTTAACCGCTCATGGATTCAGCGATATAATAAGTATGTGTAATCAAATGGTGACGAGTGAAATTATTCCCTAATTTCGCGCGTTTTGTCCAAATCCTTATAATTATTATTATAATTATTCGGATTTGGACAAAACGCGCGTGAAATTATTCCCTAATTTCACGAGTATACCATTTGATTACCTATTAATATCATGGCTGATGAATTACGTTAGCAATCTTGGATTTTTGACATGTTTATACTGGATTGTGTCGATCGAGGACTCCACTCTCTCGAACGTTTAGAGCTTAAATTTGGCTCAAGTTCAGAATTTTTCGACAAAATACCTGTTAGAATCCTTCTTGATGTGCTCTCTCATGTGTTCAGGTTTTCTAAAGCGTCTTTTTATGCCCTGGCAGCTTCATTCATGACATTTTAAAACTTCGTCACCATCTTGACACTGAGACGTACGGAAGGTTGCCATGGCAATTTTGTAATTTCACATGTGAAATTACAAGTTAACGCTGAAATTTTGCGCCAAAATTAAGGAGTAATTCGTCACCTATGATATTAGAGAGAAAAATGCGCGTCATTTGACTGTCAATGTTTTAGCCATTATAAATGCTTCACTTCGCTATGTATCTACTAACCTCTGAGTAGCGTTGCGCATGTTCTTTTGTATAATGACGCTATACCTCTCTCTTTGCACAGCTGTTTCGCACAATTCATGGGACCTTTGTATGGTCGCTCTCCTCTGGAATTTTGTTGAACCCGCAAATTGTAAAGGAAGTGGCTTGTACAGTGATAGTCATTTTTACCTGTATTATCAACTTGTGTAATTGACTAGTAAGAAATTAATGATCGATCAGTTGAGTAAAAGTTTTCAGACTATTTTAATTAGTGTCTTAACAAATAGAAACACCATAGTCAGGGGCGAAGCCAGATTTTTCCAGAGGTAAGCACAATTTTTCAAATCTTCTTCGCTCCAATTGAAAAATCTGTGCCTTGATTAAAGGATTGTAAGCTTGGCTTTTGTCAAGAGCCATAATAGTCCTATTATGGCTCTTGCTTTTGTACATTATTCTAGCATCTTTAGGTGAAATATGCGAAAGCATAAAGCATCATTCGAATATTTTTGCGGCATTTTCCCGGAAAACTGTAACTTTTCTTCAGAGAAAATAAAAATTAATTTTATCTTTCAGAGAATGAGAAGACTGAGTTAAAGTCAAAATTGAAAATAAATGTCAAATGCTATCCTAATACAGCCGTTTATACGACTGTTTTTTGCTGTACCATTTATGCGTTTTTGTCACTAGCGTCAAAATTAATTTTCAAAAACACCTCTCTATGATGAAGATTATCGAGCATTTAAGTGACTTTTTGGGGCGAAGACAGAGCATCTTAGTGGAAACATCGGAGCATCATGGTGGAGAAACATGGTGGAGAATTTTAGTGGAGAAACAAGCGCATAATGAACAAAGGCCTATAGTAAGCTTAAGCATTTTTGCTGTGTATGAACTGACTTAAGTACTTTTGTATAAGTTTTTCTCGCCTTCTTGAGTTCATTGACTAAAGCAATCAATCGCTTATCATAAATTAAGCCAACAAGCTAGGTAGGATCTAAGACTTTCATTTATAAATGAAAGCCTTTTTTGACCGCTGTTTGCCACATTGTTTTTGACCGACAGAAGCAGTCACATTAACGTTATCGTTATCAAGATTCAAATGAAAACCGACTTTCTGATGTAGGAGAAAGTCCGTAGTTTTGAAAACCGACATTCGGTTGTGAAAAAACAAACAGTCCGTCTCCGGTGAATTAAGGAAGGGGGCACTGCAAATTTGGAGGGGGGTGGTCTGTTTTAGTGGGGATTTTACCTTTCGCATTAATATTTTAAATTAAATATCTACTCCCCATAAGCATTCAGTTTTTATTATTACTAATGTATTATCTGTGTCACGTGACTTGTCACACCCATTTTTGACTTTTTATTTCAATCCAAATTTACACCACTTTATAAATAACACTCTTAATTTAATTCACTTTTTGTCAATGACTATCTACACAAAGTTTATGGAATTAATCGGGGTTTTCTCAAATTATGTACGTTATGTAAACTGTAACGTTTCTTGTTAAGAGGGAGACTGGGACGAGAGAAAAATATCTAATAATTACGCAGGAATGGATCATTTCACAAATCCCCAATTAATTTAGCTTATTTGACTGTAAATGAAATATTATGGAAGGAAAAACGATTGTGGTCACATTCAGTAAACTGGTGTAATCTGCAAAGTCCAAATTTTGCATAATTATGGGCGCGGCTGGTCACGTGATCCAAAAAAAAAAGTGTTTAAGGTCCAAAGTGGTTCTGGTCTTAAACACAGCGGTCTAAGATTAAAATAAAGGAAGATACTGGAAAAAACAAGATCAAGTCATAAAACCCTGCATGTAATGAGGACCCATTCCTTAATTCACCGGAGGTTGTTATCGAAAAAAATACTCCAAAGAATCAAACAGAGTTAATCGGAATTGAGGCAATTTGTGTTGTTGTTGTTTTAACGTTTAGACTTACTTTTTAAAATTATTCTGCTTTTATGTTATTTAATTTATTTTTTTTACCCCCGACCTTTTTCAGGTACGCATGTGCTTACCGTGCGTACAGGTAGGTACGCCTCCGATAGTCCCTGCCAGCACCTGGCACCCTAAACAGCTTTCGTGCGCCATATATGAGACTGAGACTAGGTCTCTGGATCGCCAGGAGTTCAGTTTAAATCAACCTCTTAAATGTCCTAAACGATATTTTAGTTCACTTCATTCATTCTTTATATACGTTTTATAAAAAAAATTGTTAGCTGGCCGCACGTGTTCGTCCTATCCCGTTCTATCCCATCCCGAGCCAGTATTTTTGTAGGCATACCTTCCACCTTTTTTGAAAAAATCAGGTTGGTCTTTACGGAAAATCCACTATATATAACACATGCATTAAATGTAGAATGAACTTTATTATTCTGGTATTCTTTTTTCGCCATCGGAATGAATACAACGTGTACACACCATGACAAATTTATTTCAAAGCCGGCATAAAACTCAGTCAGGGTATAGTATAAGTCTGCTTGTAGCCTACGAAGCAAGGTTTTGTAATTGAATTCTGGCGCGAACTTTTTTTTTTTTTTGCTCTCATCACAACTTTGGCGCAGAACTCGCGCGGAAACGCTTGCTTTGCAGGCTAGTGTTCTACGTATAACAAGGGAGGAATATAAATTACTTGCTGCCATCTGTAAAGTATAAAAGTTAACAAAATAATTTTCTATCGAAGGACCGATTGCACGACAACTTTTGTATGTAGTATCAGCCGTTACGGGAACTATGCTTTCCTAAAACGCAGATCAAAGCGTCATCTCTTTACCTGGTAGCCTAGCCATTCATCCGAGCTACCAAGAGACAGTCTCCTTGTATTGTCATGTGCGCGTGTTTTTTTGGGAAACGTAACATTCTTTCAAGTCAAGGCAGTGGTATAGTCTGCTATACAGCCGTTTTTAGTGTCGTCACGCAACGCTCCTCCCCACTAACGGCTGCTGAAAATCGAACAACATTCCTTTCTCGCGATTAGCCAATTAGAATTCAGCTCTTATTTCCTGGAAGGTGTTCGCGTTACGTTTGAGGTATGGTGACTCCTCCAATCACAGCTTTGCTTTTATCGGTGCCCCATGTGCGAATGACAGAACAATCAAAATCGTCGCGTGAAAACAAGCAGTCGTTGTCGAGTCCTTTCAAAATTTTTGAGATAAGCAGCAACAACAAGAAAGTCTGTGCTTATAAAGCTGCCGGGTATAGTTTCGGGAAATCGCTTGTCGATAATTAAAGGGGCTATGTCAGCTGGAGAGCATGCCCTCTGAGGTTATGCAAATTACTTTCAACTGTCAAAATTCTATTGTTTTTAACGCGTGACTTTCTCCATGTTCTCTGTCACGTCCAAGGCTCCGAATTTAGAGAGGTTAACAAGCGAAATGGGTTTAGATAAGGGATATTTCGATAGAATTTACGGAACGTTTCTTCTCTGGTTATGCTAGATCAACAATAAAATTGTGACGACAATTTTACTTGTAGTTTTGGAGTAAAAACGCATGCCATTCATAAAATAGTGCGCAAACAAAAATTCAACAACAACATATTGTCTTATTCAACAAAATAAATCGAAGTTGTATTTTACAAACGAGCTACAAAAGACGCTAGACCGAAGATAAAGACCAAGACTGTTTCAAATCATTAACAATTAGACTCGTCTGTCGCTAGTGATTTTATAACTTAGATGCTGATAGAACAAGAGACATCAAGTCTTTGTTTTGATCTTAGGGAAACATACATTATCGGGCAAAATTGTTCGATCGTGCCGAATCACTGCGACGTCGAGAAAAACAGAACCAAGTATCATTGGTATACTACTCCACTATAAGCAGTCCGTTAATAAAAAGGGAAAGTAAACTCTGCTATTTTCCAAAAATATGCTCGAACACAAACAGTTCAAAAACTTGGCATTTACAGGATCTAACTCGTACTAAGGTGCCTCTCTAAGTCCGTTGAGAACAATCTGGACGAGCAAACGGTCGTGTTTATCTTTGCCGTGAATCCAGATAAATACAAGAAGGAATCTAGCCGAATTTTATAATTTTTTCTTCGCCAGGAGTTTAGTTTGGTCACGAAACTCAAGGCCTGATGCTCTTGTAATCGTTTACCTAAAACGGCCGCCGCCAACTCGATAGCCGCTTTATATATGTCCACATACTTTGAGCACAAGAAAAATCCAAGAACCAGCAACCTCTAAAATAACTCAATAGAAAGGTTCTGTGAACTATAGGGAAGATTCCATTAAAGATTCCATCACTCATTGTGGAGTAGCCGTCATTAACTCTGCCATTACAACGGCCGCTGATAAGAGGACACAGTAAATCCACGTAAAAACATTCCACAGGCAAACAATTTCAAAATAACGCCAAAAAATTATTCTCTAATCACCATAGAACGATTCTTAATACAAAACTCGCTAACTATCGAACGATGGCTGAGATTTAGACAGATAAAAACATCCTTCCAAAATCTCCGACAGAACTTGAAAAAGACGGGCCGACTTTTTCAAGTTTGTTTTCATTGGCTCGCGCATGCGTGTGGGGTGACATAGCCCCTTTAATTTCACCGGCGAAAAATGTCTGATTGGTCGACGCGCAACCACGTGACTTTGCCAAATTCAAAATGGCGGCAATACCTCCATCGTTTGTAGGAAGATTTAAAATTGCAGCTTAATCAGTCCGGAATATCCCTAAATTTAAGGACAGGACCAACCGGTCACGCGACACTTTTCAACCAATGAGAAGGCGCGCTTGTGTTTATCAACAAACAAATCAAAACATCGCCCCAGTGATCAAAAATTTTCAAAACAACGGACGGAGTCGGACAGAATTAAAGATGAGCTTACAGTACTCGTCTATAGGTTTCACATTTAATATTTCAAAGAAAACATTTCATGTAAGAGAATAAGAGCATTGATCATTTCAAGGAATCATTGGGGTGTTCGAACTAATTCCGGCCAGATCGCAGAGGTCGTGGCTTCACTGGCATGGCTTGCAAGATTTTTGATAGAAGCAAAAATGGTCCCGTGTAAAAATAGCCTTAGAGTGTGAAAATTTGTTGAGATCGTACAAAACAGGATTGGTACTACCTATTAACTTCTACAGGACAAGAATCAAAGAACCAGTCATCATAACAAGAATAGAAGGGAGTTCAAATTTATTAATTTTTCTTGTTTGTTTTTTTGTGTTGTTTCGTGTTGACTTCACGCATCTGGTGCTTTCTTTGCTTGCTGTAGTACCTGCAATGTTTTAATTTTATCCCAGATAATCAGTGCATGTTCAATGAGTAGCGAAATACATCATTTACAATTGAGATTTGCCTTCTTTCTTTGATTGTTTTTTAACGGTGGATGAACATTTGGAGAATCTAAATCTTTCCAGATTAGTGAATTTCAGAAACAAAGCGGTTAGTATCTACCTTGCGCTTATGATCTTCAATTTCATGCTCGGCAGAGTGAGGCGAGATATTGGACGTGAATATCCATAAGACTAATAAAGTTGTTGTGGCCTTGAAAAGAAAAAAGGCAAAGGCTCGTACTAATTTGAAAAAAGTAATAACACGGCTCTGTGAGAAACCCGGGAGTGGAAAACGTACGTGTTTTGGACCTCGGAATTCAAAAATTGTCTGCCAAAATTCTGGGTTGTCTACCATCCCCACATTCAACATGATAAATGTTAATCGATATGACAATCGAGGAAAAATATCTAGAACCTCGTAAAAAATCTGTGAGTCGAAAAAATAATAGATACTTGTTCACCTACCTTGAAAACCGACCAAAATCTTGCCTATACATCGCGTTGTTTAAAAGATAAAAGAAGAAATAAGCCGCAAAATGTGCTGAATATTTCACGAGACACTTCCAATATGGCTTCCGATACGCTGTCCAATTAAAAAAATTGTGTATGCCTCATGAAAAGTCTTAAAAATATGCCTGAGAGCCTCGAAGCGATGACTGATTCGGTCCGACTCCGTCCGTTGTTTTGAAAATTTTTGATCACTGGGGCGATGTTTTGATTTGTTTGTTGATAAACACAAGCGCGCCTTCTCATTGGGTGAAAAGTGTCGCGTGACCATTTGTCCCTGTCCTTGAATTTAGGGATATTCCGGGGTTGTGCCTAACTCATACCGTCCAAAAGGACAGCCGAGGAGTACTTGGAACGAGTTTCCGAGTCGGGCCGACTTCGGAAATTCTCGAAAACATCCAATATGGCAGCTCAAGCGTGGTGAAAACTGACAGCCAAAGGAGCCGTTTTATCCCAGTCATGTCCAATACCGCCGCACTGTTACGGACCGTTAAGAGCAGTTAACGGACCGTACGTTCTGCACAAACCGTCACTATTACTCACGGTCCGTATGCTGAGCACATACGGAGCGTGCATCTCATTATTAAATGAGGGCACAATGCATTACGGTTCGAAGACATAGGGAACGTGCATCTCATTATTACATCAGGGAACAATGCGTTACGGTTCGCTCGATCCGTACGGTCCGCAGACATACGGAGCGTGTATCTCATTATTACATCAGGGCACAATGCGTTACGGTTCGCTCGATCCGTACGGTCCGATGACATACGGAGCGTGTATCTCATTATTACATCAGGGCACAATGCGATACGGTTCGTTCGATCCGTACGATCCGCACGACAAGAAAGGCGCACTCCAACTGTAATATTCCTCGTTCTATAAACCACAAACCAACACAAGCGCAAAAACCAAGAAAGGCGCACTCCAAATGTAATATTCCTCGTTCTATAAACCATAAAACAACACAAGCGCAAAAACCAAGAAAGGTGCACTCTAACTGTAATATTCCTCGTTCTATAAACCATAAACCAACACAAGCGCAAAAACCAAGAAAGGCGCACTCCAAATGTAATATTCCTCGTTCTATAAACCATAAGCCAACACAAACGCAAAAACCAAGAAAGGCGCACTCCAAATGTAATATTCCTCGTTCTATAAACCATAAACCAACACAAGCGCAAAAACCAAGAAAGGCGCACTCCAAATGTAATATTCCTCGTTCTATAAACCATAAACCAACACAAACGCAAAAACCAAGAAAGGCGCACTCCAAATGTAATATTCCTCGCTCTATAAACCATAAGCCAACACAAACGCAAAAACCAAGAAAGGCGCACTCCAAATGTAATATTCCTCGTTCTATAAACCATAAACCAACACAAGCGCAAAAACCAAGAAAGGCGCACTCCAAATGTAATATTCCTCGTTCTATAAACCATAAAACAACACAAGCGCAAAAACAAAGAAAGGCGCACTCCAAATGTAATATTCCTCGTTCTATAAACCATAAACCAACACAAGCGCAAAAACCAAGAAAGGCGCACTCCAAATGTAATATTCCTCGTTCTATAAACCATAAAACAACACAAGCGCAAAAACCAAGAAAGGCGCACTCCAAATGTAATATTCCTCGTTCTATAAACCATAAACCAACACAAGCGCAAAAACCAAGAAAGGCGCACTCCAAATGTAATATTCCTCGTTCTATAAACCATAAGCCAACACAAACGCAAAAACCAAGAAAGGCGCACTCCAAATGTAATATTCCTCGTTCTATAAACCATAAACCAACACAAGCGCAAAAACCAAGAAAGGCGCACTCCAAATGTAATATTCCTCGTTCTATAAACCATAAACCAACACAAACGCAAAAACCAAGAAAGGCGCACTCCAAATGTAATATTCCTCGTTCTATAAACCATAAACCAACACAAACGCAAAAACCAAGAAAGGCGCACTCCAAATGTAATATTCCTCGTTCTATAAACCATAAACCAACACAAGCGCAAAAACCAAGAAAGGCGCACTCCAAATGTAATATTCCTCGTTCTATAAACCATAAACCAACACAAACGCAAAAACCAAGAAAGGCGCACTCTAACTGTAATATTCCTCGTTCTATAAACCATAAACCAACACAAGCGCAAAAACCAAGAAAGGCGCACTCCAAATGTAATATTCCTCGTTCTATAAACCATAAAGCAACACAAGCGCAAAAACCAAGAAAGGCACACTATAAATGTAATTTTCCTTCTTCTGTAAATCAAAACAACCCAAAAACCACGGTATGCACGCTCTAAGTTTTATGCTTGTGTCTAAATGTGATGTTCTTGTAAGTCAAAAACCAAAACAAGCGCGCTTAAAATGTAAGAACAATCGTCAATAAGTTTATAATTAATATAAGCACGCACCGAATGTAAAGGCAAGATAAGCAAGCACCAAAAATGTAATATTCAAACGTAGTATTTCTTTATATAACCAAGATAAGCATGCTTTGTATAAATTTAATGTTCCTTCTCTATACGCCAAAAACAAAAGCAGGCGCACTTTAAATGCAAATGTTCTTCGCTTGCTTTTCTTACTACGTGGCTGCACAAAACAAATGTAATATTCATTATAAAACTGCTCCTCGTTATAATATCACAAACGAGGGCACGCGCGCTTCAAATGTAACAATCGCCTCGTTTTATATAAGCTGTCAAATTTTTCGCAATAAGCGCGCAGTACTTTGTATACTGATAAACATGCTCTATATCAATTTAAGTTTCTTCTTTCTATACGCCAAAAACAAAAGCAAGCGCACTTTAAATGTAACTTTTCTACGGTAAAACTGTAAGAACAATCGTCTGCAGTTTATGAAATAGGAATGTTGATGCGAACATATTTTCACAACGAAGTGTAGTCGTCTAATACTACTTAAAAAGTACTCCTACATTGGTTAGAGACTTTTATTCTTTTGGTGGCTCCTAAAAGAGCCTTTCTTTGTGTCCTGCAGTGCAGGGTTTTTCCTTCTTTTATGATTTTTCTTGAATTTTCTAGGTTTTTCTGCTGCGTCTTGTTGGTGCTGTGATTACTGTTTCGGTAGTCCATTTAAATACAAAAGTTTGTTGTGGTCGACGTCAAAGTAGAACCATATACCTCTCTTTGGCTCTGCATTATTTAAGACGAAGTCTAGCTGCCGTGCCCTCTTCTCCGCTTTATCAGTGGCCCACGTTCGAGAAAGGAGGATCCATCTGGATATCAAGGGCGGAGAGCAACCATTGCCCAAGCAAAACAGCATAAGTTTAAAGGTTTCTCCTTTTGTCGATCCGTTCGATCCGCACGGATCGACAAACCGTATATAACCACTCTTGCCATGAAAATATTCTAAGTCCCACTAATTAGATGCGATTTACGGACCGTAAAACACTCTTTACAGACCATATACCCCTGTTGTCGATCCATTCGATCCGTACGGATCGACAAACCGTATATGACCACTCTTGCCATGAAAATATTCTAAGTCCCACTAATTAGATGCGATTTACGGACCGTAAAACACTCTTTACAGACCGTATAAACCTGTTGTCGATCCGTTCGATCCGTACGGATCGACAAACCGTATATGACCACTCTTGCCATGAAAATATTCTAAGTCCCACTAATGAGATGCGATTTGCGGACCGTAAAACACTCTTTACAGACCGTATACCCCTGTTGACAATCCGTTCGATCCGTACGGATCGACAAACCGTATATAACAACTCTTGCCATGAAAATATTCTAAGTCCCACTAACTAGATGCGATTTACGGACCGTAAAACACTCTTTACAGACCGTATACCCCTGTTGTCGATCCGTTCGATCCGTACGGATCGACAATCCGTATATAACCACTCTTGCCATGAAAATATCCTAAGTCCCACTAATGAGATGCGATTTACGGACTGTAAAACACTCTTTACAGACCGTATACCCCTTTTGTCGATCCGTTCGATCCGCACGGATCGACAAACCGTATATAACCACTCTTGCCATGAAAATATTCTAAGTCCCACTAATTAGATGCGATTTACGGACCGTAAAACACTCTTTACAGACCATATACCCCTGTTGTCGATCCATTCGATCCGTACGGATCGACAAACCGTATATGACCACTCTTGCCATGATAATATTCTAAGTCCCACTAATTAGATGCGATTTACGGACCGTAAAACACTCTTTACAGACCGTATAAACCTGTTGTCGATCCGTTCGATCCGTACGGATCGACAAACCGTATATGACCACTCTTGCCATGAAAATATTCTAAGTCCCACTAATTAGATGCGATTTACGGACCGTAAAACACTCTTTACAGACCGTATAAACCTGTTGTCGATCCGTTCGATCCGTACGGATCGACAAACCGTATATAACCACTCTTGCCATGAAAATATTCTAAGTCCCACTAATGAGATGCGATTTGCGGACCGTAAAACACTCTTTACAGACCGTATACCCCTGTTGACAATCCGTTCGATCCGTACGGATCGACAAACCGTATATAACAACTCTTGCCATGAAAATATTCTAAGTCCCACTAACTAGATGCGATTTACGGACCGTAAAACACTCTTTACAGACCGTATACCCCTGTTGTCGATCCGTTCGATCCGTACGGATCGACAAACCGTATATAACAACTCTTGCCATGAAAATATCCTAAGTCCCACTAATGAGATGCGATTTACGGACTGTAAAACACTCTTTACAGACCGTATACCCCTTTTGTCGATCCGTTCGATCCGTACGGATCGACAAACCGTATAACATCTCTTGCCATGAAAATATTCTAAGTCCCACTAATGAGATGCGACTTACGAACCGTAAAACACACTTTACAAAACGTATACCCCTGTTGTCGATCCGTTCGATCCGTACGGATGGACACATGGCTTATACGGACCGTTACGGTGCGGGTGTATTGGACAACCCTCGTTTTATCGCCAGAGAAGCGTGATTTACGGTATTGTTGACGAAGTTTGCGTTTATTGTGAGTTTTGAAGTGTTCTTGGTCCTGTATAGTAAGCAATCCTTTTATAAATGCCTTATCAATTTGTCCCGTCTCGCTGGCCGGTATTAACGAGGAAAATAGTACCGTCCAACGGGACATTCTAAATTATAGCAACATTTGTTGGCATGTACATCACCTCTAGCGTTTATTGTTAAACTGTGTTGTAGGACTGGATTTCGGCAGGTTTCTACAAGCTTAGGATAACTCTATGGGAACATTTTTATTCATAAAAGCGGCCTTGTCCTTTTGGCCAGTATTACCGAAGAAAATAGTACCGTCCAACAGGACATCCTGAGTTTTAGCAACATCTGTTAGGAGGTATATCATATCTGGGTTCTTTTATTGTTAAACGGTGTTGTACAACTTGAATTCTGTAGGTTTCTACAAGCTTAGGATAACTGTATAGGAATCTTTTTATTCATAAAAGTGGCCCTGTCCTTTTGGCCGGTCACCTGAGAAAATGGTACCGTCCAGCGGGACATCCTGAGTTTTAGCAACATTTGTTAGGAGGTATATCATATCTGGTTTTTTCTTTATTGCTAAACGGTCATTCTTTAGGTTTTTAAATGGCCAGGTTAACTAAACAGGAGTGGTTTTTTTTGGTAAAAAATGCCTTGTCCTTTGGCCTGTATTATCTAAGGAAACAGTACCGTCTAGCAGGACATCTTAAACTATGTCAGTAGTTGCTTGCATGTATTACTACATGACATGCAGCTTGTGATTGTTACATTGAAGTATATACCTTGCCCTCTGAAGGCTTTTTCCTACCAGCTGGGGAGAGCTGAACAAAGATAGTTTAATTCATTTCGTGTTGTTGCAAGGAATGTTTATACTCGTCCGAAAAATCGGGAAATCTTGCGACCAAAGTTCAAAAAAACTATTTAAAAAAATACCCTAGACAATTTACCCTCGACCCTCGACATTCTACTCTTGACCCTCAACAAAAACCTACAGTCGAAAAGCACTTATTTTCTTAAATTAACCCACCAAGAGTCACGGAGGTCCAATGGTTTCTTAAAGGACAAAGTCAGCTGATACACATGCGCATTAGATACCATTTCTTAGCTGATTTGCATGTCACAGGACACGCGAGTGAAACATGAAGTGAGGATACTCAAAACAAACCTTGTAGAGTTGAACTAGTTACAAGCCGAAATCATGATTATAGACTTTAAGCCATACCAGAGCACTCATTTTTTTTTTATATACCATTGAACATTCACCGATGGATTTGTCCAGGGAAAGCCAAACATCGACGAATACTGCTGAATTCGATCATCAGTAGAGGTGAGAAATAACACGGAGTCTGCATGAATCATTGTCGAAGGTTCAAGGTCGAGAAATGACGCTTGATTTTCCAAGCATATGTAACCTTTTCCCTCGACTTTCCAGACTTATATAATGATTATTTGCTCGCCAATGTTATTGATTCATTTCTTTTGTTATTTTGGTAAACGAACGTGATTTCTCCCGCCCGGCGCATACGCGTTTCTCACATCTTCTGTTCATGTTCCTTTGGATACTGTTTTTAGACCAAATATGATAAAATAAAAATGGTTAAAGTTTGCTCAAAAAGAGGTTTTCTGTAAAAGATCGAGGATCGAATGAAACACAAGGCAAGGTTAAAACGGATTTCTAGATGTATCCGACGGGTACATTTGATTAACGCTTTTCAGACTGGCAAAAGTAACCGAATAGGCTGCGCATTTTACTGCGATGATCATGTTCACTTTCATACCTTCATCCGCAGTTGAAGACAATTTATGAATCATTTCATATATTTCAATTCGTGCTTACAAGATCTCCATAACTTAATGTAAACGCAACCTCTTTATGGAATATTCATTTAAGGCCCGAACTAACACTAACCGCCAAACGGAAACTGCCTTATGCAAAAACTTTTAAAATTGACGCGTTAGTTTTAAAGGCCTCACTGGATCTGAATGGGGTTAAATTCAAACGTAAGCGAAACACTTGCAATATTTGAAAGAGCACTTGAGCAACACGATACAATACAGGGAACTAAATACTTGAACAATGTCTTAAAAATAAAGCTGTTTTTTATTTCCCTCTGAGACACCTGGAGAATAAAATTCTCACAGAGCCACAGCCTAAAAAGGCTAAGCTGCTCTGTCGCATCAGAAAGTCCAAACTGTATTTCTTAATGCTGGACAGAGATTCAATCAATATCTGAAAGCGCATTTTTAGTTCTCTCTGAGACACCTGGAGAATAAAATTCTCACAGAGCCACAGCCTAAAAAGGCTAAGCTGCTCTGTTGCATCAGGAAGGCCAAACTTTTTTACTTAATTCTAAACAGGGGGTCAAACAATATCTGAAAGCTCATTTTTAGTTCCCTCTGAAACACCTGGAGAATATAATTCTCACAGAGCCACAGCCTAAGAAGGCTAAGCTGCTCTGTTGCATCAGGAAGGCCAAATCATCAATGTTTCCTTTAGGATTAGTTTTGTTTGTAAAATTAAAGGCTGGTCATCACCATCCTCTCTCAACAACACTAAATGCATTCAAGGAAGTTCTTAACAATTATACCATCTATTATTGATCACAAGTTATGAATAACTTCAAGTACCTTTAAATCACGGCATAAGAAAAAAAACTCGATTTCAATTAAAGCACAAATTCTCATCATTAAACTTAAAAAAAAAAGATCAAATACAGGCATTTCAAATCGAGATTCGAGTCACCGCAAAAACACAAACAAGATAGTCTAAACATCAAACCTAAAACTCACAACCACCTGAGTTTGACCAAAGCTCAAAAGTGCACTTACTTTGTTTACTAAAAATCTCTGATTCATGTGGTTACACTCCTCATACGCTTAAAACAATTAACTTCACAGATTTAATCAGTGTAAAAAGATCCACTACGATCCACACTTAAAAACTGAACTGTGACTGAACTGAACTGTTTCAGTGCGATCAGGCCTAAGAAAAAGTGATGTCCATCAACATTCTCCATGAACATTACACTTTCACAAAATTAGCAGTTATTGAGAATTTATAAAGTGATCGAATGAACGGTGTCGACCTTATCCATTTGAAGATGATACAAAGGAACCCAAAATAGACTTACCCCCTTCGGCTGATGTTTAGAAAATTGAAAATTGACTGAAGAGCATCACCGTACAGCTGAATCCCGGCAGTCAGTGACCCTCAATAAAAATCAGTTAAGCTTACATAATCAACAACTACGTGAATTCCCGAGTTTCTGACTCGACGGTCATCCGCCACCGTCAGGAAATCATACGATATTGCTTCTCGAACGAATCCCTCATTTTAATTTTCCCCAATTCAGTAACCCAGGACCAAGTACCTTTTCCAGATCTTCTCCGCACGACCAAACGCTTTCTCTGACTTCTCTGGCCGCTTCCCGCTATATTTTCTAGTAGTTGGAGGGAATTTAGCCCTTCTTTGATCGCTTTAAACCCGCTTTCGTCTTGCATTCCATCGGCGTATTAAAGGCTCGGGTTAAAGTTGCGGAAAAGATGAGTCGTTTTTCAACAGAACAGAAATTATTTCTATTTACTTTTGTCAGTTCTTTGAAAACTGAAGAAGTATGCGCATTTGGAACGAGGTAGAATTATATATGAGTGGTAAAAAAAGTAGAGCCTTTGTAGCTAATAATTTGTACTTTTTGAAATACGGATTAGCTGGTTTGTCTCACGTTTGAGATTTACGCAACTGGCTCCCAAAAGTCAAACTCAGGTAACTGCTACCGAAGAGATGCTAATCTATTCGGAATTATAAGTAGGAAAAACCCCTAGTTTAAAGCCAAAACTAGAATAAGTGAATGAAATGGCAAGTCTTTCAGTAAATATGTACTTAGGACTTTTCGGCCCAGCGGTATAATAATAATATAATAATAATAATAACTTTATTTCTATAGCGCTCTTATCCTATGTTCAAGGCGCTTTACAATCATGTAAACAACATTATTGAAAAATATTTACAAATTTACTACCATATCCTAATATATTTACAATGGATAAAAAAGGAAAAAATTGAAACTAAAACAACTATTAAACCATATTCATAATGATAAAAAAAGGGAAAAAATTAAAACTAACGCAATATATACAAATTTATAAAAACAATGATCCGTTATCACTGAATTTAGTAAACAAGTACGTCTTAAGTGATCTTTTAAAACTCGAGATGGTGTTGGACTTCCGAATTTCATAGGGTATTAAGTTCCATTCTCTTGGTGCATGAACAGCGAATGCTCTATCTCCGTAGGTCTTGGTATACGATCTAGGTTGCATTAAAAGTTCATTACTAACAGACCTCAATGATCTAGAATGAGGACGATAATGTAGTTTTTGAGCTAAATAGCTAGGCGATGTCCCATTCAGTGATTTATACACGACGAGCAGAATCTTGAAAATAATACGATATTGAATCGGTAGCCAGTGAAGCGCACACAAAACAGGTGTGATATGCTGAAACTTACTCACTTGCAACACAACTCTAGCCGCCGTGTTTTGTACATACTGCAATCTTTGTAACTGATACTTAGGTAGGCCGTATAATAATGGATTACAGTAATCTAGTTTCGATGTGACAAATGCATGAACAGCAACTTCTGCTGATTCTTTAGTGAAATACTTCCTAATTCTAGATAGGTTCCTGAGATGATAAAATGATGATCTACAGATGCTAGACACATGTGCATGAAAAGACATGTGCTCATCAAAGATAACACCAAGACTCCTAGCCGACTGAGAGGCAGCCACGCTCTCATCACCAACACATAAGGACTGAAAGGATGGAGAGGGACGATGCTTTGAGTGGATAAGCATGACCTCCGTCTTGTCGTGGTTTAGCTTCAATTCGTTGAGATCCATCCAGCGACATATTGCAGAAATGCAGTTCTCGACCCTCGATTTAGCAGCGTCCACATCCACCGATTTGAATGCAAAGTATAACTGAGTATCGTCGGCGAATAGATGATAATCTAAGCCATAAGATCCTATCACTTTAGCAAGTGGCGCAGTATACAGAAGGTAGAGAACAGGTCCAAGAACTGAACCTTGGGGAACACCCACGGGAAGATCTCGTACCGTAGAATTCGCCTCATTGATGTTTACAAACTGAGTTCTTTGAGAAAGATAAGAATCGAACCATTGCAGTACAGTTCCTCTGATACCAAATGATTTCTGCAGTCGTGCCAGCAGCAAGGAATGGTTAACGGTATCAAATGCTGCCGACAGATCCAATAAAACGAGGAAAACATTCTCACCCTTATCCAATGACAGCA
Organism: Porites lobata; assembly: GCA_942486035.1. Lineage (NCBI taxonomy): Eukaryota > Metazoa > Cnidaria > Anthozoa > Scleractinia > Poritidae > Porites > Porites lobata. Next base: position 89,759 of record CALNXK010000517.1, on the reverse strand, counting down.
TAATGTCATTTGTAACTGTGAGAAGTGCAGTCTCGGTGCTGTGAAAAATCTTGTACGCTGATTGAAGAGGCTCGTGTAGATCATTTTCGCCAAGATAGCTATTCAATTGCACAAACACTGCTTTCTCTATCAATTTAGACAGGAACTTTAAATTTGATACAGGGCGAAAATTACTGAACTGCTCAAAGTCTGCATTTAATTTCTTAAGAATAGGTGATAGCAGCGCCACCTTAAGTTCCTTGGGCAGCAATCCAGATGACAATGACAAATTAATGACCCTTCTAAATATAGGGACAAGACTAGAATAGCATTTCCGCATGATACTCGCTGGAAGTGGATCCAGTGCGCATGCCTTAATAGTTGAACCCCTAATCAACCCTAAGACGTCTTCATCTGTTACCATTGTGAACTCGCTAAAGCATGACGTACACTCAGAATCCTCCATGGTGCGCTCTCCCAGCTGCTCTTTTCTAACCAGCAACTCATCACGAATTCGCACAATCTTGGCACTAAAGAAATCAGCAAAGGCATTTGCGAGTTCTTGGTCACTGTTCGCAGACGGATATCTTTTGTCTATACTCCTTTGCAGTAATTTATCAACTGTGCGAAAAAGTAATTTACTATCGTGGGCATTTTCCTGAATAACTGCTGAATAATGCTGTTCTTTCGCCTTGTAGAGCATACCATTCACAACATTGCACTGTTCCATATAATTTACCCTGTCAGTTTCAAGACCAGTCGAACGCCATTTACGTTCAAGCCTTCGCCTTTTCCTCTTCTGAGTAGCGATCTCCTCATTATACCAAGGAGCATTAGGTCGAATGACAATAGTGCGAGTTCTTTAAGGTGCCAACTTGTCCAAAGCCTTGCATAATACCTCATCATACTCCTTCGCCAATGACTCAACACTTTGCAAGATACACCCGTCTGACAAACCAGACGATCCAATCATCTCATTGAAAGCATCAAAATCAAATCCCTTTAATTTACGAGAGACAACAGTCCTCCTCTCATTTAATGGTTTCCGTAAATTCAAATTAAAGCAAACAGCCTTATGATCCGAGATAAACTGTTCCATGACTGTAACATTCTTTAGGCCTAAGGCACCCTCAGTCTCATTCCTTGTAATGACCAAGTCCAATATATGACCTCGTTTATGGGTAGGTACACACACATGTTGCTTTAAATTGAACAAATCCAGTAACTCTCCAAATCGTGTCGCGTCCCAATCAGCCTTGTCGTCCATATGGAAGTTAAAATCCCCGTATATCAAAAGCTCTTCTGGGCATATTACAGTCTCTTGCAATAGACTAGAAAATTCCTCCAGAAAGACTCCAACTGACGCACCCCCCGGGGGACGGTAGACAACGATTGCTCTCAAACTCTTACGAGCAACAAAAGTGACATCAATGCATTCAAACGATGTAAAAGAATGCTCAAATATCCTTGTTTTAGAGCCAATACCTTGCTTGTAAAGAAGGCCCACGCCTCCGCCTCGCCCTGCCGACCGTGGGGAGTGCAGGAGACGATAACCATTCGGACAAAGCTCTCCAATAGTCACTTCACTACCTTCCACATGCAGCCATGTTTCTGTAATCCCCAACAAATCCACCTTGTAATCCACAACAAAGTCTTTAACAATAAGAGTTTTGTTGCATAGCGAGCGAGCATTCATAAGGCACGAGGTGAATTCCCTGTTGAACGAAAATTTAGGAGCAACACTGATGCGATCCAAAGAACGAAGATTATGCAAATTAGCTCCCTTTGGAAGAGAATGTCTGCTCCAGGGGTGACCATTCTTGACCATTCTATTTGAAGAAACAATTGTTGTGATCCTATTATTAGAGCCTGGATTCAGTTTGAACACCAAGTCGCCTACATCTAAAATAAGATGGAAAGTCGCATTCGAGTTCGCATAGTAAGCACACGGTCTCTTGTGTCGCCTAAACTTGATCTTTAGCGAACCGCGACGAGTGTTTGGGGAGCTCAGCAACGCAATGAAGCGTCCAAGAAAACCATTGTTAGAATTCCAGGGCAGCCAATACAATAGATCGCAATCAGCATGCAAATGACCATGCAAATGATCAGCTAAAATTTCGTTTCGGAAAACCAGCGAAGCCAAGGATGAATAATCTTGAAATTCCCTTACGTTCGTCAATTTCTCGCAACCAAAACCACTCCAGCGATAAGATCCCCCATTTAGACGTATTCTAGACTGTTCTATCGCGCAGAACAGTTGTCCGTAAAGGAGGAAAAATAACGTAAACGCGGACCACAAAATATCGTGTCCAGCCGCATCACGCATCATATGCAGGAAGTTTATTCCTACAAAACACCTGCGTCATTCGGGTCCATTCCCAGTTCAGTGAACATGAATGACGTGTCTTTTTCTAAACTGAACATGGGAATGTGACGTCTGGTCTAAAATTCTAAATCTCGCCATTCATCGTCAGTTTATTCATTTCCAAACTATTTAATGATAACAGTTCTTTGGAAAAATCATAAACGATGGCTTTGTTAAAATCATGCACAGATGGCTTTTAATAGGCTCTAAAAATGAATACCCCCGACTCTAAAAATACTCAAAACCGCCCATCCTTTTCTTGCGGTCTCCATTATGTAAGGGCCTTCACTGGGTGACCAATGCTAAACAACGCCGGAAATAGCTTTGAAAATTTAACCTGATGTTCTGAACTGGACTGTTTCTTTACCGCAGTTGATTTACTTTTGACTAATATCAAACAAAAACTATAATCCTCTGATACGATATCAATGATTTGGCAAAGACTGCCTTCTTATCTTTACTCCATTTTACAAGCGCGCTAAGATCAAAGATAGTTCTTTCAAGCAAATGTAAACAGAAAGAATGATCTAGCGGGTGAACGGTTCATTACCTCACAAATGGAAAAGTGTCAAAATATCGAGATTTCACGGTTCTATGACTCGTACAGAAAATTGACCAATGATTAGAGCTAACAAGCAGCATAACATCCATTTGACTGCTGGTTGCGTCACAGAGAACAGTACCTCGCAGTTTCCGTGGTAAGTACGCTGCCGCTTCCTTTACAGTTACATAATCAACTACTTCTATTTTCTAAAGTGTATCTCAGTGTTCGTGGCTGAAGCAGCAGTCGGTTAATTGGTGAGCTCGTCTTCCACATAGCCATAGGGTAAGTTCGAGTTTTCGTTCCCAGAAGCTCATATGTAAGTTGTGTTTGCGTTTGCGTTTGCTGATGATTCTCGTCCCTGCAAGCGATTGTCTACAGCATAAGTTTGGGGCTAACTGCTTGAACGGCAGAAATCTTAATGTGAGAACAGTTGAGGTTCAGCTTGATTCTGTAGCTGATACTAAACTACCTGGCATAAAGAGAGACAACTGTTTTTAAATAACGGCATCGAATATAGGAAAGCGACTTCGCCTGCGCCTTTTGAAAAGAACAGATAAATTTCTGTGACTGAAAGCTGAGAAGTTTGTTTTACAACTCAGTTATCCAGCTAATACTTGACTACGGGGGTTACTTGGGGACATGAAGCAAACCGAAGCCGCACGTCCAAGACGTCATCAATTTACAGAAACGATGCGCCAGAGTAATCCTAGACAAAAAATGAGACACCCCCTCGGGGCCCATATTTAGAGACCTTAACGTCATGCCATGATTTGATAAAAGACAAGAACGCGCTTACAGGGGCTTCCAGTCTCGCTTGCTTGGAGATTAGATCGAGAAAGCTTAGGATAACTGTATAGGAATATTTTTATTCATAAAAGTGGCCCTGTCCTTTTGGCCGGTATTACCGAAGAAAATAGTACCGTCCAGCGGGACATCCTGAGTTTTAGCAACATTTGTGCGCATGTTAGGAGGCATATCATATCTGGGTTTTTTTTATTACTAAACGGTCATTCTTTAGGTTTCCAAAAGGCCAGGGTAACTAAACAGGAGTGTTTTTTTTTTCGTAAAAAATGCCTTGTCCTTTTGGCCTGTATTATCTAGGGAAATAGTACCGCCTAACAGGACATCCTAAACTATGTCAGTAGTTGCTTGCATGTATTACTACATGACATGCAGCTTGTTATTGTTACATCGTAATACATACCTTGCCCTCTGAAGGCTTTTCCCTACCAGCTGGGGACAGCTGAACAAAGATAGTTTAATTCATTCCTTGTTGTTGTAATCAGATGGGGAAGTGCAAAACCCTTTTTCTGGTTTGACATTTGAAATCCAAGGAAAACCAAACAAGAGTGGTTTTTATTTTTGAAAGTTGTCTAGTGTCTGAACTTTTAACAGGGGCACCCAACGCGAATATAGTTCAAAACCACTTAAACATAGCATTCTTGAACGTATTTTAGTATTTAAACGGTAGATGAAGGCATATTTTTATTCCCCCCAAATTTTTTCATCTGTTCGGATTTCCTAGCTGAAAGTCTAGGGATCTGAAAATTATGGGGATCAAAACTTACATTTTCGAAAATTTCAGCCAGAAAAAAGGCTCCCGAAAATTCTAGGTCACCTTTTTAGGGTGAAAATCCGTTAAAAATGGGCAATTTTTCCATTTTTTAGATGATCGAAAATCCTAGGAGAGGCAGGCAACCAAGAAATTTTACAACAAAAGTTCAGAAAATTCTAGATCTCAAATCGCCTTCTAAACAGATATTTTCCGAAAATTGACGTTGGGTGCCTCTGATGGAACTGCATAATAAATGACTTTCCATTTAATAATGTTCATTGCAAAGGTGATGAAATAGCAAAACCTACCATACAGACAAAGACATCACAATCAGTTGAGTTTAATTGCTGTGGTACATCTGTAATGTAGAAATTGAACAGAAGTTTCTGTAATTTCGTCCATGAACGAAGAACAAAGCATACCGTAAAATTCCGAAAATAAGCCCCGGGGCTTTTAATATATTTTTCAAAGGTCCTTTTTGAGGGGCTTATTTTTGGAGGGGCTTACATTCGGAGGGGCTTATCTACGGAGAGAAATTTGCGTTTCAAAATCGATTGGGCTAGCCTTATAGCTGGGAATAAATCTACCATTTTTGCTTTGTTTTACTATATATTTGGACAATTTTCCAAGTACAAGTCCCCAGGGGGCATATATTTGGAGGGGCGATTTAACGGAGGGTTTTTTGCGTTACCGGTTTGAGGGCTTATACATGGAGGGGCTTATTTTCGGAATTTTACGGTTTCTTGTTATGAAATTGGTAGACAGTTACAATGTACTGTCTATTTAGCCTACCTTCCTCTTCAAAGTTTTTAATTTTTTTTTTCAATTCTTTTTTCAATTTTTTTTAAATGAACACTAGTGAGCAGCACAAAGCAACGCGAGGATCCTGTTTACTTGATTTATTTCTCCGACCGGTGGTGGGGTTATTGGGGCTGTTGACAGTTGGGGAGAGGGGGGAAGTTAAAAATAGAGAGTCTCCAGAATCAACAACCAAAGTTGGTTGCTGCCAAGGTAGGTGGGTTTTTGGGTATGGTAATGTATGATAATGAGTTTGAAACAAAAGAAAATAAAATTTAGACCAATGATAAAATTGAACCACAATTTCAGTATGGAGAGGTGGGGCGTGAGGGAGGGGGTGGGGGTGGGGTGAGAATAATGTTGTCACAAAAAAAAAGAATTTTGATTTGTTTTGATAGTGCCAGCCAGAGAGTACAGCCAACTGTACCAACCTTTTTTTTGCTGAGTGATACTGACCAGTCAAACAACACACAAATAATGAGGACAGGAAATAACAATGATTCTATAACAATAATAAATAATAATAACAACAACAATAACAATAATATTTATATATGATAATAATAGATCTAACTGTATAACATGAATGAAAGGATATCATTTACATAATCGACTGCTGATATGATCAATCAGGAATTTTTCAAAGAACATGAGAATCTCAAACATCACAAAGTATACCGTAAAATCACGCTTCCCTGGCGATAAAACGGCACCTCTAGCTGTCAGTTTTGAGTACTCCCTATAGATTGTCCCCCTGGTGGACATTCTTAGGTGATTACAACAACAAGGAATGAATAAAACTATCTTTGTTCAGCTGTCCCCAGCTGGTAGGAAAAAGCCTTCAGAGAGCAAGGGATGTATTACAATGTAACAATAACAAGCTGCATGTCATGTAGTAATACATGCAAGCAACTACTGACATAGTCTAGGATGTCCTGCTAGGCGGTACCAAAAGGACAAGGCAGTTTTTACGAAAAAAAAAAAGCACTCCTATTTAGTTACCCTGACCTTTTGGAAACCTAAAGAATCACCGTTTAACAATAAAAAACCCAGATATGATATACCTCCTAACAAATGTTGCTAAAACTCAGGATGTCCCGTTGGACGGTACTATTTTCTTCGGTAATACCGGCCAAAAGGACAAGGCCACTTTTATGAATAAAAAGGTTCCCATAGAGTTATTCTAAGCTTGTAGAAACCTCCAGAAATCCAGTTCTACTACACAATTTAAAAATGACAGCTAGAGGTGATGTACATGCCAAAAAATGTTGCTATAATTTAGGATGTCCCTTTATACGGTACTTTTTTCTTCGGTAACACCGGCCAGCGGGACAAGACAAATTGATCAGACATTTATAAAAGGATTGCTTACTATACAGGGCCAAGAACACTTCAAAACTCACAATAAACGCAAACTTCGTCAACAATACCGTAAATCACGCTTCTCTGGCGATAAAACGGCTCCTTTGGCTGTCAGTTTTCACCACGATCGAGAATTTCCGAAGTCGGCCCGAATCAGAAACTCGTTCCTAATACTCCTCGGCTGTCCTTTTGGACGGTATGATTTAGGCACAACCATATTCCGGACTGCTTATACGGATATTTTTAGAATAGCCTAGACTTTTTATTATCCTTTTTCACCTATTCCTATGGGATCCGTTCCCTGCGATGCTCGCGTTTTGGACGGTTTACAGGATTCAACTTTGGACTTGTTTAAGCGATCACTCTTCACGATCACGAAGGACAACAATATTTCTGATAAAAGCCGGATCACTAGAAAGAACTCCCATTGTCCACAGCTCAATGCAGCGGAGAAATAAGACACTATGGGTCCTTTGAAATTGCTTAGACACCTGGAAGTTATTTTATAATTTTTTTTTACCGAAAAGATAAAGCAAACTTATGTTTTCTCCAGCAAGACTTTCTAATTTATAAAAAAAAAGCTTCAACATAAGCTAAATGAACTGTAGTGTCTGCCTTGTTCTTTTCATTGTGAACGGGTGCAATTTTAATATCAAAACTTGAAAGCCATCTTTGACCGAGCAAGGTTTTTTTTCTTTTTTCTTTTCCATGGTTACTGTGCTTGATCTGAATAAGATAATGAATTTTTTAAAATTAGGGGAATACTATATTTGAAAGAAGAGAACTTTGATTTAAGTGTTTGTTTGAAAAAATACTGATTATATTTTATTTTTTTAGTACATAAAGGCTAAAAAAGTGATGCATATAGTCTAAAGTGCTACAAAGGAGAAAAAACCCAGATCTTTCCATTAATAAATTTTATTGACAATGTTAGGGACATAAGCTTTCCTTGATACACATTTGTTCGTCAAAAAAATCTTGTTTGTGAGGCTGCACTTTGTTTGATTCAGGATCAATCAATCTTTTCTGAAGAGAAATGAAAAGTAAAGTATGTTAACATGTCAGATACTTCAACACTGTCTTAGCCAACAACTAAGAAGAAACTGAACTTCATATCAAAAAAACAAAGTGAAAACTACTTCATGGTGAAACAAAAACCCCTTCAAATATATATCACATTAAATTCAGGCAAAACGGAGACCTGATGAGAAGTTTGTAGGAATAGAAACAAACAATAATAACAATGAAACTATGAAGGTAAAGCATTACAGTACAGCAATTTTAACTATGAGCATTTTGATCATTCTTAGTGTACTGATGTATTGGCTAAATATGTACACTACAAAAAAAAACAGTCAGTATTAAAACTATATTTCAACAAAGCATTTTGGAAAGTATTGTTAGAGTTGCAGTTTCTGGCGAATAGTGCAGGGCTGTCAACAAAGGCAGGTAGCCAGCCAAAACCGCTGGCCAGTTAGCCATCCTTCACTGGCTACTTTCATCTCCTCCTACCACAGGATCTAACAAAAAATAAGTACCATTGAATAAAATTGCAAAGCATCTGTTTCCCAGGTTTGAATCACATTGAATGGATATTTAAACAGTAAGGGACTGTGCAATAATTATCAGGAGGGGGTGCCCTAAAACCAGAGGGGGGACATTACATAAAATTGCTGCCAAGATAGGGGGGGCTCAAAGTAAAATCACTCATTTGACAGAGGGGGGGGGCCTTAAGTTTTATTCGAAATGTAAATAAAATTAAATGCAATAAAAGATTCTCAATACAGGCATCATGATAGACTGTAACAAATATCAACACGCACAGCTGTTAAACGATTAATGAAAATATTCCATCAAAATGAAAAGCAAATTCACAACTGATCAATTTTAACCCGTCTTCTAATTAATTGAGCTGATCCTATGTAAAGCAAAAATCATGAACTTGTTTTTCAGCTTCCCCCTTAAAACAATGGGAATCAAACAGATCTTGTAGACAAGCTTTGTCTGTTTTTGAATCGACAAAAAGTAATGTTTCTTCATCGACTGAATTGATTTGCAGAATTCCATATATATGTGGCTCATAACAAAGTTCAACAGGCTCTCCTCCCAAGGATCTAAATATAATGCAAGCTCTTTTTCGTCTGTTATTTGAAGCGTTCAATCTCCTGTTCTTTGATTTTTTTTCTCTGCTCCTTTCTCTTTCTGGCTTCAGAAATTTTAGATTTTGAGCCAATGTGGTAAGCACCCCGGTACTTAGCAAATGCTTTGTCTAAATCTTCAATCAAGCGATCAACATCCTTCTCGATACTAGATGTTACATAATAACGTTTGTCATTATTGAAGCTGTGATGGCAGCTCAGTCCAGTTTTGAGTTTACCAGTGTGGTGGGAGGGGGGGCGGCGTAATTTTAACATAACAGAGGGGGGTTAGAACTAATTTTTTTTGTTTTGGAGGGGGGGGCGCGGCCGGTACTCTCTAAGTTTTTGCTAGATAACTCAAGTTTTTCAGCCCCCCTCGTGATAATTATTGCACAGTCCCTAATTAGATCTGTGAAACATTAGAACGGTGCAATGTCGTGGAAGGTCTGGGACATTACTGAGACTCTAACAAATGCCTTTGGTGCGAGTTCCAAAGCCGCCTACTATTATTTTATTATGAGCCTGCTACTTAAAAACTTTTTGACAGCCCTGATATTGCACAGTAAATAAACACTGTTGGATATACACACACAAGCAGTCCATGACCATCATTTATGCTACCTATCCCTTAATCAAAAAACCTACAAATCGCCTTTTGCCGACTTTTTCACCTGATTTTACATTAGATTTAGATTTGGTTGTTTTATGCTGAAAAGCTTGGTATTTTGATTACAGCTAAAGTTTACATTGTAGAGCAGTCCCCTTTTGCTATGGCCCAAAGACTGGACACAGTGAACTCGAATGCTGTATTAGCCAATGAAATAATTCTAAGATGCATTTAAGCTGTAGTAGCTAATAACATAAGATGTAATAACCTGTGTTGTGTTCCTGTTTCTTTATGATTCCTTTTTACAAGGGATTTGAATCAGAGATGGTTAACATTGCCAGTATCAAATGCTTGCTTGTCAAGTGAGTCGGATGCGACGGTTACACCTCAAGATAACTATCTTATAAGCTAATACATTGTTACTACATGTACATCTAAATTATTATTAAATAATAATTTTATTAGCTAATACAGCGTTTGGGTTCTCTGTGGACAAAGGAAACTGTCTGTAATAATGAGCTGTCCCTAAAGTGGTGCTTAATTTCATTTGCCAGCAGTTCTTTTTATCTTAATATTCCAGATGGAATATGAAACAACTTATTATTTGAAACTGGCTACAGTGTTGATGGGATGCTACAGTGTACAATAATACTTTGAAGGGTCTGCACTCTTATCAATCATAGTCAATGCCTCCTGTGAGCCAGCTCATGGATGAATTTGATACATGTACAAAAGGAAATCCAACAGTCAACAATCAGAAAGATGTAATACTATGTGACCTCATGATGGAACTTAACGAAAGGAAATGTATATTTTTTTTTAAGTTACATGTATTTTTTTACCCTTTTTTTAGTTATGTAAATAGGTCTTCTGTTGAAGAAAATGAAACGATGTCAAAATGTTTTGCTGTGCATGCATAAATCATGCAAGCATGAATTTGAGAAAGGTTTGGAATTGAAAACTGGACAAGTTTGTACTTGATGTACCAAATTTCTCATCAGCTGAAACTAACAAGCATCATGTGCCAATTTTTGGCTCTAGTTGACATCTTAAATAAGAAAACCCATATTTTGGAAAGCATTTTTTGGCAAAACAAGAACTGATTATGCGTATATATATTATAAAACTTAAAAGTACTCAATCACAATATTAATAAATAAACAGTACAGGTAAACCCCCAATGCTAGCAATCTTCTGTGACCCAAAGAGGGCAAGTATATATGTTGGTGTAAAAAAAATAAATAACTCCAAGGATTGCTCTACAGAGATATAACCATCCCTTTTCAGGGCTGTCATTAAGTTTTGAAACAGCCATAGCAAATGAAGATTCACCCAACACAGGTCCCAAAAATTTAAATTTAACATCAAGTGAGCTCTGCTGTAACAGGTGTTATGGGTTACGGCCCTTAATGACAGCTCTGCCTTTTTATTTTAGACAATTCAAAGTTTATGGAAAGCCAAAACATGTTTATTTAATCATTACATGTAGATATCATTACACTTTTATACTTCTTTGGAACATTACCTGCTATTTTTCAAGATTATTTCACAAAAAAATAAGACTTTACATAATTATCACAAATATACCTGATCAGCATCTAATATAAAATTTTATTCTACTGTTGTAGTCAATTTTTTATGGCAGTTAATTTAAAATTTTCTCTTCTTTTTTGTGTATGGCAATGTATGCTAAAAATAAAAGAAAAAATAATAGTTATGCTGAGATACAAAATTAACTGTGCACAACATACATGTATACATAGATTAACAGCCAAAGAATTCTCAGTGAAATACAGAGGGGCAAATTATTATGGAACAATCCACCTGAAAACATTAATGCCATGGCTGATTAAACAAGATGTCTAAGTACAAGTACAGAATAACTTCCAGCAAACATTCAGGAAATAGTTTAAATTGTAATATAAGGTGCCAAACATGATAGGGCCATTTTTGTTCTCAGTTAAAAAAACAAACTTTGTGCACGCATAATGCATGTACGGTCTCTAGGGAAAATACTATTTTTTCACTTTCGATCGATCAAAATCGTGTCCCATTTGACACACATTCTAAAGAGAAAACGCGCTGATTTAGATTTAGCGGTCTTCCTATTTATAATTATAATAATTATTATTCTGTTGCTCAAACGGCCCTCCACCAGCTGTACCTTTCAATTTTCTCTTGTGTTGGACTGTGGGACGAGAAACTTTAACCTGAGCATAAAATGCCAGCGAAGCTTAATAAGTAAAAATTCGAATGTTTGAGGATACACTGAACTAGACCTCCAGAGGGTCCCTGAACTTCAAAGATGCTAGTCGATATTTGGTACAAAAAGGGTCCACACGTTTAACACAACTGTCGCTTCCGTGCACAACGGTACAAGCTAATTTATATACATAACAAAGCCCAATAATTTTTCTTTCACTTCTTTACAATTTCCTGTTGTACCGATGTGCACGAAACTAACAGGAGCATAGAAAGTCAAAATTACCCACCTTTTTGGCATGTCTTTCGCACCCATGCCGACGATTGCAAAGCCAATATCTCCGACAAATAACCACCACTGGGTTTGTCCGCCGTTTCCAAGGCGCTACATTTTCTAGAGAAAACATTCCACTCAAAACTTTCACCAAAATGTTTTTTGATCTCTTACTATGGCAAGAAAACCACAACGCTATCACTGTCAAAAAAACAGCCATTATTTTTTTCATCTCAACCGGCATCTTTGCCTCAGAGCCAATGACATTGCCCGAAATAGATGACGTGTCATTTTTTTCCTCGAGAGTTTAATTCACATGTCCAACCACACAATGAGCACATCCGGCACATGAAATTCGTCATACATATGCAGGTTAAAAAGAACCAACCGATCCTGGTAAGAGTCTTGTAGGCCTATCAAACCTTTTTGTTTTTCACTTGGAATTTTCTTAACCGCTTAAGACAATCTTTTCGCTGCTTGCAGACACAGAATTCATCAAAATTCCGGGTCAGCGACGATTGATTGATTTGTCGAGTTAAGTTTCTTATACATGACTGGTTTGTTCGGTAGACCACAAACACAGAGGGAAAGGAACGGCTGTGAAGCAGACTAACTAGGCAGGGTATTGAAAGCGGAAAATATATCTTGAGATCTGTTGCTCTTTCACAATCTACTTCGAACGGTAAGTCGGGTTTCATCTTGAAACGATGGTTCTTGTAACATTCAGAACGCATTTATAAGATTTTAAACCAGGACTAGTGAGTTAACCTCTGATTCAGATAGCGGTTTCGCTCAGCGTCATTGCGTATAAATGGGGGTTTCTAAATAGCTACAATATAGAGTTTAAGTATCCCGTATACGGCAAACGGCAAACGGCAAACGTCAGATTCAAGTTGAGAATTTCTCAAAATAGAAAATGAGCCGATAAAAACAGCTCAAAACAATTCGCAACTACAGAATACAGGGCCATATTTTCCGGTCTTAAACAGAAGTGGCTCGGTGGCTCGCTAGTCACGACAAGTGTTTAAAGAACGAGAAAGATATAAGACATAAGTATAAGACAGACATAGAAGACATATACTTTAGTATGTATTGTAGCAGATTATAGGTATATATTTTAGTGGCTCGGCGGCTCGGTGGCTCTTCAGTCGAGGTTATATAGTTTAGAGGCTCGACGGCTCGGTGGCTCGTTAATCGGGACTACCGAGCCACCGAGCCACCCCAACGAGTATACCTAGAAAATTTGCCCTGTATTCTGTAGTTAAGTAAATACCACATGTTGAAATAATGAACAGTAGGGGAACCTTGGTCACACGGTACAAATTCGCGTTTGCCGTTCGACGTAAACGTGATGCTTAACATCTCCAATATCAACTATACGTAGAATGTAGCTAACTTTGAGTTTCTCCTTTGGACGTTTGTCTTGTGCTTGTTAACTGAAAAGTGGTGAACTTTACAGTGATCCATTTACGGCAGGGCCTAATCCAAGCGGAAGTCGAAATCATATTCGTACATTTTGAAGTTCCAAGTCAAATTATTTGCTGAAAGAGCTGATTTCGTCGAACGTAATTTCTCAGTTTAGACATCACATACATATACAACTCGTCGAGAGAATTCGAAATTATCTCATTAGCATAAATATCAACAAGGCTATAATAACTTCTGGTTCGCAGTATATGGCAAACGGGCGGACTACACATGTTTAATTTGGGGAATTTATCGATTATTTCTTTTTCGGCCACGTTTCTAAATTTATTTCTGTAATGACACACTTACGAGTTGACGGTTGATTAATTCAATGTCCTGAAATAAAGCAATGCAATGACATTTTTATTACATGCAAACCAAAAGAGACGCGCTCCCATGCAAACTACCCTTGGGGTGAATTTAAACAAATGTCTTTCTACATGCTTTGTGTAATTTATGCGCTTGAGCAATTGTCTATTGTAGAAATCATCATAAAGCCTTATTACCGTCCTTACGCACAACTTCGACGTGAAATGGCCAAATTTTATGTTTATTGAGAACGGGAAGTGCAAGGCAGCAAATTCTACCATTTCTGTGAGAACTCAAGCGTGGTCACCTCCAAAAGCAATTATACATTCTGGATTTATATTCCTGAATAGCCTTCATTTTTTCTCGGCATGCAGTTTGTTGGTGTTGCAGCGGAAACCGTTGTTGGTTGGCTTGTGTGTTGTGCTGCGGGTATTGTTCAATGTCTTCTCAATGTTTTGTTATACGCCATTTGGGTATCCTGGCTCAAACTTCGAATTACCAGAAATTCATTAAAAAAACAAATCAAATCCCAGATTATGCAAGAGAATACAGAAATGATTATCTTTTTATAAGAGGTATAGATACATGTTTTAAATTCTTTTGGGATAATACATGTAAAGCGGATAAAGGGATATTTCAAAACAATAGAGTTGAAATTATAAAGAAAAAAATTAATAAACTTGACCAAGCCCAGAGATTGGGTTATCTTAATGATATTAGTAATATGGAGATTGATGAACAAGATGTTTTTTATTCATCTTCACTTTTGGAGGAATTAAATGATTTTACTGATTATCATGTAGATGATGATTGGGAAATTGATCAAGAAAGGTTTGATAGATTTGTAGATCGTGATTTTCCAGGTTATAAAAATCTTGTTGAATGTATTGAGTTATTTCATAGTAAATTTAAAATGGTATTTGATAAGAATAAAATTAAAATTATTTGGCCTGATAGTGATAGTGATAGTGATGATGACGGAGTTGATAGTGATGATATTAAGGATATATTAAATGGTTGTGAAGATTCGGAGTCTGATAGTGATAGTGATTAATTATAATTTAAAGTCTTATAACAATGTTTGTTACAAGACTTAATTTTCAATTGGTATAACACCAAGATCCCACAATCTTATAGATTTATAATAATATTAAGTTGTTTATTCAGTAAAATTAGGGTAATCCCCATTTGCTGAGTTGAGTAGGGAATTTTCCCAACAAAAATAATCTAATCAAATAATAAAATGGAATTTAAAAACGATATTCCTACAAAAGAAGATTTGGATTTTATAGTTGATGATGGTTATAATCATGATGAGGACCCAACATATGAGCCTAAAGATTCTTACTCATCAGATGATGATAAATACGTTATTTCAGGTAAAGAGTTTAAAAAACTAACCAAAAAGGCTAAAAAACTCGGCGCTGAATCGCTTGATTATTCAACACGTAAAAATAACAAATATGTAGCCACACTTTCAAGTGGAAAGAAAATTCATTTTGGGTCATCACAATAATTATCCAGACTATCTTATTCATAAAGACAAAGATTGAAAAGAGAGGTATCTTGCTCGAGCTAAAAAGATTAAAAATAAACAGGGAGAGTTAACTTATACTAATCCTGAATCATCTAATTTCTGGTCTGTAAATCTACTCTGGCCAGAAAAATAATGTAAAGTTATCTAGGTATTAAATAAAAATAATGAAAGCTTTTTCAATTGATAAAAAACATTATGAAATAAATGGTGGAGGATTTACTCCTAGAACCGATCATCGTTATATTTGTCTTTGTTGTTATGATGGGTCTAATGATGAAGAAATGATAAATGTTGAAATACCAATTCCTATTACATTAGATGAAAAATGGTTTGAGAAAATAAAAGAATATAATAAAGGTTTAAAGAAATAAATTATTTTAATAAAATGCAGTTATCCAGCTATGATCATATTACAACCGAAAACATTCTCTTTAATGAAGCTGAAGAGTACAAAGTGAAAGATAGCAAGATCAAATACAAATGTATCCCAATTGAAGTCAAATATCCAAATGGAAAGAAAGGAGCTTTGGTAATCGAAACTCCACTTCTTTTCAGCTTTGGTGTGAATGAGAAGAAAAATCAAGAAACAAACAAGTTAGTAGGTTATAGTATGCCAGTATGTCTTTGGGCTAAAGATAGTGAGCCGAATACTAAAGAAAAAGCATTTTTTGATGCTATTAACAATGTAACATCTATCTCTCAGCAACATCGTCAAATACGGTGCAGATCTAGCATCAACTCTATCTTCACCATTTTATCATAAACAGGAAAAATATACAGATAAGAAAGGAAAGAAGAAAACAAGAATAGATCCCTCATCAGCGCCAGTTCTCTATGCAAAACTTATTTACTCTGAGAAATCAAAGAAAATTCTTTCACTATTTAAAACAAAAGGAAAGAAAGATTTAAATCCTTTTAGATATATTGACCAGTATTGTAATGTTAAAATGGCTTTGATTATTGAAGGAATATTTATTAGTAAGACTCTAACATCTTTACAAATAAAAGTACATGAGTGCTATGTCAAACCACTTAAACCTAGAGAGTCTTTACTAACTTATTGAAGAGGAAGAGGAAGAGGATAGTGAGCAAGTAGTTGAAGACTTAGTTATCTCTGATAAAGAAGAAACTGAGTAAATAATAGGATTTTATTTTTAATACATCATTTGTATTAAAAATTGACCAAATTCTTGGAAGTCACCCATGAGTTAAATTTATCAGGATATCCACTCCATTTTACTAGTGCCATTTTCTTTTTATTATCCCTCCTGATACCTTTTTCTATTCTAAATGTCTGCTGTTTTGCTTTTTGTAATTCTTGCCCATAGAAAGAACCCTTAATTTCTTCTCCTGTCAAATCAACAATACTATATGTAATAGGTTTTGCAGGTAAAACTTTATTAATCACAAATATCTCCTCTGTCCAGTTTGGTGTGTAACCTTTATCAAATACCTTTCTCTTATACTTAGAAATTCTAACTTTATCACCAACCGCAAACTTTGGTTTACCAGGTTTCAAGTAAATCAAATCGCCATACAAATTAGACCAAACTTTACTTTCATTTTTCTTTTTACTCGCTTCAGCAGGAGTCATTTTTATACTAGAATGTCTCGCATTATTGTAATCATTAACTAGTTTATCTATCTTGTTCCAGTAAACAGTGTTGTTATTCACAGTAAACATCTTCCACATTCTGTTTTTCATTGATTTATTCCATCTCTCAACTACGCTTGACTTTTCTTCGTTTTCAGTGTGATACAACCTAATCCCCTCTTTCTTCAGAAACTCTTTGAAATGTTTACTGATAAACTCAGAACCTTTATCTGTCCATAACATCCTTGGTTTACGTTTACTTTTGAATATATCTTCAAATGCTTTACTAACAGTTTCAGTTTTTTTATCTTTCAGTCCCCTAATCCAACCATATTTGCTAAACACGTCTATAACCATTAGAAGATATTTAATCCCTTTGTTCCACTTACTAAACTTTTGCATTTCAACTAAATAATATAAGTAGAAGGTTCATCAGGAATGTAATCAACCATGTATTTATTATTTGCTTCTGCATATCTTTTTGATATATGTGCTGGATCTAGATTGTAATGTTTTAGACAAGTTTTTCTAAAGTTCTCAAATACATCTGACAGAAGTAGGACATCAGACTTTAGGTAAAGATCGTGATAATCTCTAATTGTTTTACATTTGAAAGTATTCCAGACATTAATAGCGTGTTGATAATCATCATCAGTTATGTCTTCATCATTTAGTTTTGAATAAAATTCTTCTTTTGGAGGTAATTGTGTTTCAGATAGTTTTTCATTTGAGGAAACATCATCGCTTTCTTTACTTCGCACCGCTCTCCACTATCTGAACGCTTGGAACAGGCTAACATAATCATAAGGATAAACCCCCTTACGAGTTAATAACTCTACATTTTCACTAAATATTTCTTTTGTATTATGGAAATCATCTGGTTGTAAATTACCACCAAGATTAGCAAGACTCGTCTGAAGAAACTTGAATGAATCAATAAATTGTATTTCAAAATATAATGAAATAGACTCTCCAGTTCGTCTAGATTTATACTCATCAACCTTAATCTTTTTGGAAAGGAGATATACTTTTCTTCTGTTGAGGGAATACAGTTCAACTCACCTGGAATAGTAGAAAGTTGTTTTATAAACAAATGTGCATCATACCCTTGAAGATTATGAAATATAACTGGAAGAATCATTGGTTTTCGACACTGGAGATTACAACTGTTATGAGCAGCGTCACGGTATTGACCAGTAAAATGACAATGATCTCTAACTTTATCAGTAAGTAATTCTTTCTTACAAATATGACAAGTTTCAGCTTTATCAAAAGATATTTGTTCGGCGTGTGTTAATTTAAGAGGTATTGGATGATGATAAAAATCATTATATATCTTATTAGTTACTTTTGCAAGTTTAGTAACAAATATTTTAGAAATATCATCACTGTCTTTGGTTTTTGTGTAAATAATTGGTTCAAATTTTATACCAGGAACTATTCCTTTGATGTAAAAACAAAATCCTGATGGTTCATGCTTTTGGTACTTGTAATTATATGATTTTTCCGGGTTTGGACTACAAGTATTTATTGGTTTAGTAAAGCATTCAAAATCTGCATAAACTACAAAAGGAATTGGCAACTGTTTGTGGTAATTTTTAAAACCTAACATCGTGTTTTGTGGCGGCATTTTCACAGAAACTGTTTCATTCGATGAACAATATGTAATGTGTTTTTGTAATAATTCATACTTAGTAAAATGAGTAAAGCATTTCTTACAAATATAAAATGAACCACTCTTACTTGAAGTTATTTGCGATTCAACCAAACGAGTAAAGCTTTTAATTAGTGAATAATGTGAAGCACCATCTTGTTCATAGAAAAACAAGTCAATAGTATTTAAACAATCTTTCTCCGCCATCCTCAAAGGGTAAAACTTTTTGTTATCATTAACTGAAAAAACATTTATTCCTGGAAGAGATGGGTTAAGTTTTTCAAATTTGGAAATATGTTTTAATTTCATTGGAAAATTAATTCCTTCGGTGTTAAGAGAATTCTCATACTTCTTTAAATCTGTTAATCGGGTATCATTAACTTTTCTTGGATGAAGATATCTAAGTATACACCAAATAAAGCATTTCTCTTCTTTGTTTTCAATATTAACTATTGCTTTTTTATCTGATATCCAATCTGGAAGAGGAATGTAAGATGACCCATTCATTGGATTAAACTCAGAAGTATGAATTTCAAGTTGAACCACTTCTTTAAAATACCATCCACTTCCGTTTTTTTGGTATGCCTCTAAATCTTCAATGATTTTTTTAACACACTTATCAATTAATTTCTCTACATCTGTTGATTCAAGATTAATATGTGCCCCTGAGTTAAAGTATGCCTTATCTTCTTTTAATCCAACAACTCCCTTAGTTTTACTAAGTATTTGTTGTTCCATTAAACAAACCAAAAAGCATACTAAATTTAATATTTCGATGATATGTAAAAAAAATCGTTTAAAGTTGCATAAACTTTATTAAAATATTCAATTGGAATAAGACCAGGATCTCCTTCAAAAATATACTTATTAATAAAGTTTTCAAAAGCTGATTTTTCTTTTACAAGTCCTTGATGATATTCCTTAATAGCTCTCTCAAGAGCTTCACGAAAATAAGGAGGAGTATCTGCGGGGAATTCTTTATTTTCTATACATTCCTGAAAATACTCATCAAATGATTTTATCTTTTTGGGTTCTGGTCCTGACTCATCGTTTTGACGGGTTATCTTTTGGATTTTTTCCTTTCTTTTACTATATCAATACCTTGTTTTACTTTTTCATTAAGTTTTTTCATTTTTTTAATATCTTTGATTAATTTTTGTTTCTCATCTAATTCTTTATAATTTTTCTTAAGACTTTCTTTTTCTTCTTCTAATATATGTTTTAATTCTGCCAAAGATAAATTCTGATATTGCTTATCAGTTGTAAAGGGTTGAGAACCCTGAAAACCATCATTTGATTGGTTAGACGTTACGTCTTATAATCTTATTATTAGATTATAAGACTTTAAGCTATAATTAATCACTATCACTATCACTATCATCACTATCACTAACTAACCCACTAATCACATAATCATCATCATCATCATCATCACTATCGTAAATTAGTGATTTATAATAATCTTCTTCACTCACTTCATCTACATTTATTTTATCATTAAATCGACTAAAACATTCAAAAAACCTTTTAAGACCAGGAAAATCATTTTCCACATTATTATTATACTTTTCCTCATCAAACTTACATCTATCTGGATCATAATATAAATTCATATAATCATTTAATTGTAAATCTAAACTCTCTATTGATTTAACATCTTCATATTTAAAATTTATTTCACTAGTATCATTAAGATAATCTAATTGTTGAGCTTTTAAAAATCTATTGAAGTTTCTCATAAGTCTATCAGCTTGGTGACTTTTAAATATTTCTTCTCTTCCTAATATCTCTACAAAATCCTCACATACCTTATTAATACCTCTTATAAAAAGATAATCATTTCTGTATTCTCTTGCATAATCTGGGATTTTATTTGTTTTTTTAATGAATTTCTGGTAATTCGAAGTTTGAGCCAGGATACCCATTTTACTAACTACTCGCAACAGCGAGAAGCAATTTAAATATTTTATTTGTGTTTCATTAGCTTTTTCTTCCGAATGTCTCGCTAATTTCTCTTTAAAGGCTGTGTCTTCACTAGATTCTTAGTTGCAATTGTTGGTTTACAAAACACAGACCTTACACGTACACTAGACCTATTCTTCAGCAGCTCCCTGTATAAGCACGTTATGCTAATTTTCCTAATTTGTTCTCTTCATATTACTTTATTCCCAAGTGAGTGTGCATTATATGTAAGATGGCTGAACATTGGCCAAGTTGATCAGGTTAATAAAAATGCAACAATGAACAAGGAAAAAAAACTAACCATCTTGAGCGAACAACCTTGCTGGTCAATAAAGGATTCATTATAATGGCCGAAAAGAGGACTTTTTTCGTGGGGCCAACTCGGAAAATCCTGAGCAGGCCAGATGGGATTATCTTGCCCGCTCAGATACATAATAAAGCGATTTACGCTAGTAGTTTGTATATTGCAGTTTGAATGCGTGGCACGTTGTTGCTATGTCGCTACCAGTTAAATCCAGATTTCCTATTTTCATTGTCGTTTTTTTTTTATAATTTTCGTCACTCCCATTTTCCTGTGTAAGTTTGGGGGTACAGATTTTGTAGGAATAGACCAACAGGACTTGACAGTTTAACTTGGTCTAATCTTCTTCTGTGTAACAGTGACGAGCTTGACCAGAACTAAAACTGAATATATCCTAGCTTACAGAGTGCTTAAGCAAGAGCGATAGCATTCATGTGCGAAAAATAGGTGTTTAGGAGTGTTTATAAATATAGGATCAAAAGAAACCGTAATTGAACTGTTTCCGGCTGCTACTGTGGAAATTTTGCATTGAAATCGCTAGTCAGAATGGTGAAATTTTTCCGAGATTTATCGAAACAGATTTTAGTTTTAAGTTAGTAAGTGAGTAAAATTCACTTAAAACTGATTCAACTTGGAACAGAGAAATTAAAAGGTGTCAAGGCGCGTAGCTCAACCCAAGTTTTAATGAGTTGGAGAAAACTGATTATTATGCGAACTTCGAAGTAGAAGTGTGAACGAACGTACCACTTGAACAAACGAAGCTCGTAACCAAAATTACTTATAATTTCGATATCGCAGCTGCAAACGCCTTTCCAGGAAGGGAATTTGGTTTCTAATAACACTTACGTTCGTATTCTGAAGACAGTCTGTGAAGATAGTGTTAAGGAGGTCTCAGAGGTGTTATAAAACTTTGATTGAAAACTAAATTACAAAACACTAACTAAGGACCAAATTTTCTCGTTACTAAGAATTACCGCGCAACAACTTTTTTTTTAATTAACCTTTTCTTTATTTAATTTAAAGACTTGAAGTTGAACCGGTACTTCTCGACGACCGGAAATACGTCTGCTGTTCGCAGGCTATTCGAAGTGGTCCTTAATGCGACTATAGCTCTACCCAACAACCCGACGTCATGTTTGTGTTCTTGTTTTGAAAGCGCGATGAAGCAATAAAATAAAATGAAGGAGAGTTGTGAAAGTTGAAAAAGAAACTAAAAAATGTGCGATTACATAAGCCGTAAGTTTTATTATGTGCTTTATGTTTTTCTTCGTGCTTCCATGGGTTAACTTATGGTGAATAATTGAGTAAGTCGTGGTAAAAAGATGTGTAACGTTAGTCAGCAGTCTGGGTTGGTTGGATGGGTTATTCCAGAAAAATCGACATCCCTTCCGCCCCACCCCACCCCCCCCCGCAATGGAATCCCTTATTCCACCCGGATTTCCAAAACTTGTTGATGAGCCCCCCCTCTCCTCAGTATTTTTAAGTTCCAAGAGACCCCACCCCCCCCCACTTCCATCCAGATTGTTAGATGCCATAATTTTCATTGCAGAACAAGGTTCTGTTAGATGACCCTTTTATTAAATAACTCTAAAATTAATTTCTTTGTGAACTTTGTGTTTGTTGTGAAAGTTAACTTTTTTTTCATTTTCTAATTGTCTTACGCATTTTACAAACCAGCTGATGTTTGAGAGAACTTCTCTTGTTTTCTAAACCAACCAAAATATACAGCACGATACACATTACAACTGACTCAAGAGGTAATATGATGTAATCTGTACCCCCACATATTAGAGGTGATATACAGATGCAATGACTACATTTTAATTCAGTCGTATAGCCATTGCAACTTAGTAGTCAAGAACTTTAATAAAAACATTCAATTTAAACTAGTAATTGCCTGAACATACTTCGTGATCCTTTTGTTTTGCTTTGCCAAGTTGACATTTTAGCATACCCACATGAATTAAGACGTTTCCTGTGCATTTTATTAATGAGTTATCCTTATGGTGTGGTGAGGTCATTACTGGTACTTGCGTGAACATGTTTCGCATAAATTAAGCAGGTTTACCGCGCATTTTAGTTATGAGCCACAAATTGGCTAGCCTCCCACGCAGGCGTTTTTAGGGGAGCTCGTATTTCTTCCCTCCCCACAAACGCCTGCTCAACAGAGGACAACATTCCTTTCCCATTGTTGCATTCGCGTGGTAAGTGACCAATCAACGGTTTTTAAATAAAGTGTTGACAGGCTAAACATGACTCATAAGCTCGTGATAGTGAAAAAACGTGACCCAGAACGTGACCCTAGAGTTACCTTTTTCCTTCTTTTCTTTCGTTCGCTAAGGTTATGCAGCGCACAGAGAATTCTAAAACTGACTGAGTAAATCTTACTTTTGCCACTCTGAGACTAACATTTATTAGAGGTCATGAAGGTTTCTTAAAGTTTCATGCAGATCGCGTGATTATCGGGTTACCCTGCGGTCAAGGTCAACTTTCCACAATTTGGAAAGTACAACGTGATTGGCTAAGCGTGGGAAAGGAATGTTGTCCTCTGTTGAGCAGGCGTTTGTGGAGAGGGAAGAAATACGAGCTCCCCTAAAAACGCCTGCGTGGGAGACTACAAATTGGCTGGTACTTAGCTGGTACTTGTCCAGGCCGAAAGTGCTGGGACAACACTACTGTTATTGACCTTTTAATCTATATTCTTTGATTGGTTAGAGAACGAGCCGATAAATTCAAAATGCGGGTGATCTTTAAAATTGACAAGGTTGCAATAGACACAGTGCAATCAGTTGAATGAGGCCCGTCTATCGGTATGGGTTGAAAAAATGCGTTTACAATATATCAGTCTACGTCAAGGGCAGCCCTGAGAACGCCTTTCGGCGTCTTGTTTCCATTGTTTCACCTCAATCGCCACCAACCCAACAAGACCATTGTTTAACTCGCACCACCAACACATTTCTATTGTTTTTCCTCGTCATGTCCCTCCAACGCAATTCTGTTTTTTTGTCCTCACTACCAGCCACTCACAAGACGTAACGTACATCTCAAGTTTTTGTAAGTGCGAGTATCGTGGCAATAGATAATAGAGTTCAGTGAAAAACAACGTACGCTGTCTTTGGAAATCGTCGGTATACACTGTAGTTATACTTACATTTTTCATATCAGTGTGAAGGTGTCTCTT
The DNA here is from genome assembly GCA_942486035.1 of Porites lobata. Lineage (NCBI taxonomy): Eukaryota > Metazoa > Cnidaria > Anthozoa > Scleractinia > Poritidae > Porites > Porites lobata. Next base: position 65,930 of record CALNXK010000517.1, on the reverse strand, counting down.
TTTTCATCTACTCTACGTGCAATAACCTTGAAATCTTCAACGTTGCGAGACATCGGTTTCTTGGTTATCTCAGACACGTAATTCTGAGCCTTAATATTCGTCAATATCGTTCAAGCGTTCGCCAGCTTTGACCAAAGCAGTCAAACTGTTTGTAACTTATCAATTGTACCCCGGTCTGTAGTATTCTAAAAGAACGTCTGGGAGAGTAATATCAAGGGCAACCGAAATACTGCGTCAAAAGTCTCCTCCTCGTCCGCTTGTGGAGTCAGGAATCCAGAGCTTTGGAATCCCGAACCCAGGGCTCAAGGAATCCTGACTCCAAGATCAGGAGCACCCAACGAGAATATAGTTCAAAACCACTTAAACATAGCATTATTAAACGTATTTTAGTATCTAAACGGTAGATATCTGGGCATATTTTTATCTCCTAAAAATTTTTCATCTGTTCAGATTTCCTAGCTGAAAGTCTAGTGATCCGAAAATTATAGGGATTAAAACTTACCTTTTCGAAAATTTCAGCCAAAAAAACGGTCGGCTCCCGAAAATTCTAGGTGACCTTTTTAGGGCAAAAATCCGTTTAAGATGGGCAATTACCTTATTATAGGAAATTAGCGCTCCATGATTCGCGTTAATTTTGTTGAGCGATAATTTCCGCGACCTTAATTAAGTGCAGCGTTAATTTCCGCGCTCTTAATTTCCACTATTTTAACCCCAATTTTGGAACTTGTCCAGACATTCTTGACACCTAAAAAACGTAATTAACTACAAACTTTCACAAAAGCTAGGGCGAAGGTTTAAAATATTTCGGTTCATCTTCATCGTTGTCACTGTCAGATGTGATGTCAGCTCAGTTTTGTTCAGTTTTGAATTTTTTTGCATCCAGTGTTGAAATAAATTTGTTCTAGTTGTCACCACCGTGTCTTAATCGCGTTAATTTCCTTTATTATAAAATTCTACCTCCTCTTTCGAGTTAATTTTCTTTATTCGAAAGTCGTTTTCCATTAAATTCGCGTTGATTTAAGTCGCGTTAATTTCCAATACCTTTTATGGAGCGTTAATTTCCTATAATAAGGTATACCAATTTTTAGATGTTCGAAAATCCTAGGGAGGCAGACAAGCAAGAAATTTTACAAAAAATGTTCCGATAATTCTAGATCTCAAATCGTGCTTCCAAACAGATATTTTCCGAAAAATGACGTTGGGTGCCCCTGCAAGATCTACTGGTAAGAAATACGGAATCTAGTCCCTAGAATCCGTAACCCACAGCGTGGAATCTAGACTGTCAAGACTGTCTTGCGTTACACTACATGGCACCATTTATGCGATTAACATTTTCCTTTTCTCTTTTGTAGCAGTAGTCCATGTGAAGAAAGCTATACAACTGACTAGACAATGGTTTTACGAAGTGTTAGAACAGGTGTTCTCATCTGCCTTATTTTAGCCCTCTCCGCCATGGTGATACTCATATCACATGTGATCTCGGGAAGGGGAACTTCGCTACCTTGGTTCTACAAAACCTCCCAAGTCTCAGTTAGCAGCCACAGCACCGCAAGACCTGTGACAAACAAAGAGATCTTAGGGAGAACAAAGCACACCCCAGATACCTCAAGCAGCCACAGCATCGCAAGACCTGTGACAAACAAAGAGATCTTAGGGACAACAAAGCACACCCCAGATATCTCAAGCAGCCACAGCACCGCAAGACCTGTGACAAACAAAGAGATCTTAGGGAGAACAAAGCACACCCCAGATACCTCAAGCAGCCACAGCACCGCAAGACCTGTGACAAACAAAGAGATCTTAGGGACAACAAAGCACACCCCAGATATCTCAAGCAGCCACAGCACCGCAAGACCTGTGACAAACAAAGAGATCTTAGGGACAACAAAGCACACCCCAGATACCTCAATAAGTGTGTTCGTAAGGATGTCTGGCAAACGACCAGATCACAGGCAGCGTTATTTGTGTAACGTTTTCAGGACTTCCGTTCTCTTCTGGCCTCCTTCCTTTGGAAATTTAGTCGTAGGACTTGATGAAGAATCACACGAGGATCATGAATTTGCCGAAAAATTAAAAACACTTGCCCAAAAATACTTTCCTGATCGTAGACTTGAATTCTTTTATGAGGCCCTTCCAAAGGACAAAGGAACTCTGGAGTTTCAAGGCTCGCCTAAGACACCCGGTTATAACAGACAACTTTGGAGCAGTTTTTTCATCGACCTACTTTCAAATGACACCGTCATTGCTTGGATGGACAGTGACTCAGCCTTTTTTACCCCAGTAACTAAGTCCACAATTTTTAATGGGACAAAGGTACGAGCCTTAGGCTCCGCCTGCACATTCTACAGGAGCTGGGTATATAACTGGGCAGATACTACTAAACGGGCGCTAGGATTACCATTTGTCGCTGATTTTATGACGTATTTTCCGGTATATATGTACCGAGACACGGTCACTCACTGCAGAGAGCATATCCTAAAACATTTAAATACAAATAACTTTGAGGAAGCCTTCAGAAAGTTTTACACGACTTTTATCTCTCCAGTCAGCGTCATCCTCTCTTATGCATGGTACTTTGAGAGAGATCGCTATGACTGGAATTTTGAAATGTGCGATGACCTAAAAGAATATAATAAAAGATTTCCAAGTGGCCACACCATTAGGCCCGAAGATATAGAAACTGTTCTTTCCGAGCCTCAAACAGGTTATCATGGTAACGCTGGGTCGGCTTTCAACGAAAATGTCTTTACCAGTTATTGCTTATCACACAAAGCAGCAGGAAATAATTTGGATATATGTTCTAATCATTCCGCGTCGCCAAGCAATAATTTACTCTTTTTTGTCCACGATCTTCAGGGAGGTGTTGATAAGCACCCATGTAAAGGTGACCTTACCAATACCTGTTTGCAAGTTCTAGAGCGACATTATAACCAAGTCGGACTTGAGATAAAACAAGGCCGTAAGCTAGAATGGAGCAGTTTAGAAACTGCCGATACGCTTGCCAGCGAATTTGGTATAACATGTCCGCCGATTAAAGTTTGAGATTCGAAGGTATACACAGTCGACGAGAAATTTCTGGAACTAATGAAGCGAGCTGGAACAGGTTCTTAATCTAATAGCGTTAACTAATTCACTCGGTTCGAAAAACCTACTTGAAAATTGGTCAAGCTTATTTTGTTACTATAATAGTTTAAAAAAACATAGTAAAATAAATGAAGGTCAAGGAGGTTTTCCAAAAGTACACACGAGTAATCCGAGTAAGAATTCATCAAGAATTTCGTCAGCATTCTAATAGTAACAGAATAGAACTTGCATACCCCTTTCGTTCACCATAACAGTCACTGAACAATTTTTAAAACACAAAAACCGAGAAACAGCTGGAAACAGAGAACAAGTTGCCTACCTTCTACAAGCGCTATGTAGATGATACACTTAGCGCAATGCCGGATCTGACAGCAGCCTCAGAATTCCTGACGACATTAAACGAGAGTCATCCCTCTATCAATTTTACAATGGAGCTCGAAGAAAATGGCAAGCTTCTCTTTCTCGGAATGAATGTTATCAGGAATGGTTGCCGCCTAGACACCACGGTTTACAGAAAACCAACGGACACTGGACTTCTGCTACACTACCACAGTCACGTTGACGCCAGATACAAACGGTCACTCCTGAACACCATGCTTAACCGTGCGTTTAAACTCTCGTCTACGTGGAAGTTTTTTCACGAGGAATGTGAACGCCTTAAAGAGATCTTCTCCCGACTGCGCTATCCAGACGACCTTGTGCAGTCAACCATTCGCCAATTCATTGAATCCAAAGTGTCCGAGGATTCACACACCCAAGTGGCTGATAAAAGAGAAGCCCCAATCAGAATCGTGTTGCCCTTCAAAGACCAGAAATCAGCAAAAGTAGTACGTAAACAGCTGGCTGACCTGAGTAGGAAGATCAACGCAGACATCAGCCCAGTTTACACAAGTAGGAAGATCAAAGATGAAATTAAGGTCAAGGAAGACAAGCCGCCTCTTGTGAGTCAACAATGCGTGGTGTATTCTTTCCAGTGTAGCCTGTGTGATGCAGGCTATGTCGGCTACACGTGCCGACACCTACACCAACGAATTGAAGAACACAAAGGATCGGCAATCGGAAACCACCTCAGAGAGCAGCATGATATGGAGCCTGAAGACATCGCACAAAGTTTTAGAATCTTATGAAAGTGTCAGAACAAATTTGACTGCCTTATTTTTGAAATGTTTTTTATCCAAGAACTGAAACCGACGCTTAACAAACAGTGCGATTCAATTCGCGCCAAATTATTTGTTTAGAGTAGTTCTTGTTAACATTGTTTTATTTCCATTGTTTTTTGACTTTATAAATATTTTTAGCACTTTTTACATTTTTACATACTTTATCACATTTTAGCGTTCACCACATTTTTATCTATTATAACTTGTTTTTAACTTATTTATGCTAATTTAGAGAACTTTTATACACTTGAAAATGACCTCGGAGAGGTCGAAACGTCGTGATTTTTTATCGCTAATATTTATCTCAAAATCGATTTCTAAGAAATTACTTATTAAAAAACCACTACAGCTCGGTATAAGAAAATCCAGTTAATGTACATTACGTACATCATGATTGTTTTTTTTGCAAGTACGGTAGTTTCTTAGAAGAATTATGATAAACGCGAATCGGAATGTTAACTAAACTGACAAAGACGAAGAGAAAAAGAGGAAGAAATAAATGATAATTTGATATAATTCTGCCAAAAAGTCGAAAGATGCTGATTGATGCCCGTTATAACGAGAGTTAGAACACAATAAAATTATGCCGTCGGGACCGAGAGATGTGTCCATAAGTCCGTATGAGCTGGAGTTTGTCTCAGTCAAATGTCTGTAATTTTCGCCAGGAAGTTAGCAGCTGTCCTCATTATTAGCAAGGTGTCCGGTATCTGAAGAATTATGCAACTCGGGGAGAGGGTTTAATGTCACCGAGGCCGTCAGGACCGAGGCAGATAACACACCCTCCAAGACTAGTCTCTATTAGGGTCGCCACACAGCGCTCCTCCCCACTGGCGGCCGTTAGTGGGGAGGAGCGTTACGCGACGACCCATCCTCGGAAACCCAGACTAATTTTCCTCATCAATGTTAAGTTCCCGTCTTCGTATGTCTGCTTCTCGGCAAATTCAGGTTATAAAGAGATCGGCTTTACCTGCTGTAACAACTTCCGCGAGCTTTCATTAAAAAAAAAAAACAGCCTTTAAGACTTGGGATAGCCTAATCAAAGCTTTTGTTTTGTAGCCTTGTGCAAACGGATGCAACAACTCCCAACATTGTTGGCCTCCCAACATTGTTGGGCCAACAATGTTGGGAGGCATGTTGTGTCCGTTTGCACCTCGACAAACTTTTCACAACAACTCCAAACATCAAGCAACAACATGCCACAAAATGCAACAGGGTGCCGTGCAAATAGACGCAACATGTAACATCCAACAATGTTGGGAGTTGTTGGCTAACAACGTTGCGTCGACCGTTTGCACGGGTAGACCTTTTGAGCTTCCATGTTTTGTTTTGCTGTTGAAGAACTGTTTTGCTTTTTTTTTGTATTTCCTAGAGAACGTTTTTATTTAAATATACGAAAAAACAACCGACAAGCTAAAACTGGGGGGGTATTCTGGTCAATTTAATGACTGAATAAACTTACAACTTTCTTATTGTTTTCAGAGTCTAAAAAGCCTTTAGTTTAGTTTTATTTATTATTTTAAAATACTTACTTTTTTAAAATTTAATTAAAAATAAGTTTTTCTTTTCACAATAGCCCACGTTCGATAAATCAAAATTCTAACATGACTCCGAAGCATTACTGACAAAATTGCAAATTTTTCACGACTCCAATGCCTCGCAATTCCCAGAAGAGACTTGAGCACAAACAAAAGCTAGACTACGAGCAGTCTCTCTCTTTTCTTGGTCCGTCGAGCAAAACGTCCGAGACACGCAAATGACCACGCGCGTCACCGCTCAATGCTCTCGCGCGCATGCATTCCCTTACTAAATCTGAAGACAAAGAGAGACTGCTCGCAGTCTAAACAAAAGCAAACAGCATATAGAAAAGTGTTGACCAGAAAGCCTCGGATTCATGTTAGAATTTTAATATATTAAACGTGGGTTATAACATTGGGTTATAAGATCAGCTTTGTTTGAATTATCAAAATTCATACTTGGCTTGCAGGTGGAGGCTGAGAGGAATAAAACATTAGAAATGAATTATTAATCATTGAATCCCGATTCGATTTCTTTTCTCATTCTCGTAAAAGCCGCCGCATGACGATTTAATCAACTAGATGACTGCGTGCTCCCTCGTAAGCCACTTCTCACATGACGTCACGGCCGCCATGTTGGTGTCCCAAAACAATGAAACGGTGGCCATGTTGGTGTCCCAAACCAATCCTTTGGGAATTGAACTCTTTTCTTATGCAAACGCATTCTTTTGTCCCAAAAATTTGCATAGAGGCTGGCCACGTTAGTGAAAACACTCTATTGGCCCTATTTTGGTCCCCAGGGAAATTCTCTAGGCCTTTTATACACCCTTGCAAAAGAATTCGCTCTCTTCTCGCAAGTCTACTCCACAAGGAGCAAACAAGTTTCCCCACCCTCCTCCCCTACGGCGGCGCTGACAAATTTCCTGTGTAACCTCACCCTGCGCCTTTTGCAAAATTTTTCACCCGTAACTTATCCATCAAGAAGCATAGGGTGCCTTTTATGCGAACATGAATTCGTTACTTTTGTTTGCTTGCTGGGAGCCAAGTATCAATTTTGGTAATTCGAAACTGAGTTCTTTGATGCTATTAAATAATAATTGATAATGAATCGTAACTAATTCACATTCGCATTAAAAGCCACCCTCTGCCTCTTGATGGATAAGTTGTGGGTGAAATAATTTTCCCCGAGACAAGGGATGCTATAGACTAATCCAAAAGACGGAGAATGATTGCCAAAAACCTTTATTAAGTTTTAGTGTAGCCAAATCTTGTCATAGAAAGGGAAGGTTTCCGCAATGATTGTGACCTTGGCAGCCGTGTCCCTGTCGACGGCTGAGGTGCTTTGGGCAAGCATGTCAGCCACTTCGGTGAGCTAAGGAACTTGTCTGCTTTAGTTTATTACTTAGCGGTCTGAGTAGATTTCCAGCCGATCTGCGTTGAGATTTGCTCCATAGACGCGATTAAATTGTCTTTGCGGCGGCTTTTACGCGAATGAGAGTAACTGAAGAAAATAACCCGCTCCAGCTGCACTCGGCCTGGTCCCAAGCAGACGTCCTTATTTTTACATAAGCTCGGATTCCTTTGTTCTTTTGGGGAGAATATATTACATAACCCCCGAATCAACTGTCTGAAAAGCTGGGTGCGGCTTTGATTGTTTGAAGGGAAGACCGGGCTAATGAACAGCTAATTAAAATGCGAGGGATTATGTATTAATATGAAAGGGGAATAAGTGACTTATTAACTTGCATATTAATACATAATCCCCTCGCATTTCAATTAGCTTTTCATAAAGAAAAAATTCACAAATATTTATTGGAAATATTAAACACGACGTATTGGGAATATTAAACACGACGCTATAATTACTAAAAATAAACTGAGCTGCGTTTCTTTTGCGCCACATTCACGAATTTCTTAGATGTTGGTTCATCGATTTCCACAGCCAGAACGACAGTTCGAAATTGAGCAGCGTCTTTAAACTTCTACGGTTCTACGAAAGTGTCGGTGACATGGTAAGGTGTTCCGTTCTTTAACCAGTCATCCCAAACTCGTGTATGAAGACATTGAGAATCGAACAGGTTAAGGAAACGGTCTTCCTCGGTGTAGTCCTTGATGAACATCTGTCTTGGAAACCGTACATTTCTCAAGTAGCTCGTAAAATCTCGAAATCAATAGGTGTCATTAATAGAGCAAGATTTTTTCTACCTAAACCGTGTCTAAAAACTCTTTATTATTGTCTAGTTTATCCTTATCTTCATTATTGTATTATTGTCTGGGGATCTACGTACAAAACTAATCTTCGCCGTCTTGTCTCTTTGCAAAGCGAGTTATCAGAATTATTTCTAAATCAACTTTCGATTCTCCTTCAGACCCTATTTTCAAAGAATTAGAGCTACCAAAACTTTCCGACATTAGACAGCTAGAATTGAGTAAACTTATGTTTTCTCTTGACCATTCTCTTTTGCCTTCAAAGTTCAACAATTATTTTTCTTTAGACAAACAAGTCCATAGCTATGCCACTAGACACGCGAACGATTTTCACCTTCCTTCTTGCAGAACAAACCTTCGTAAATTTTCTGTCAGTTTCCAAGGGCCTACTTATTATAACTCTATAGAAAATGATATTAAAGACGGCTAATTCTCTCCACTTATTCAAAACGAAATTGAAAAAAAACTTATATATGAATTATTAGTTATAAATCTTGTAGTAAACAGTTATATTTCTTCACATGTCTGATCTTTTTTTTTATACTTATTGTTACATGTACCATACCTTATATTTTGTCAACTCAGTCTATGTAATTAGTTAATTTATACCTACCTTCATTGTATTTTACTTTCGATCCTGGCCTTACTGTTACTGTTAACTTTATTTTTACTCTGAGGGAGCCCAACTCTGGTTTCTTTTTGGGCTTCCTCGCCACTTTCATTTGCTTTTGTGTAACTGTCTTGTTTTATCGTTATTTGTATTTTGTGGTAAATCAAATGAAGTTACGAAGTTACAAAGTAAAGTAAGACATGTAGTTGACCTCTTTGTGTTTTGTGGTAATCTTGCTTCATTCCTCGACTGAATTTCCCTGTCAGTTACAGTATTGATCCCTCGCCCGGAATCTTCTTTGTCTGTAAACATGCAGGTTGGATCCTTGTTGTTTCGTAAGTACATTCTGAATCTTGTTTAAATATATAGAAGCATATTTAAGTCTATGTAATAGCTTTGGGTGTCGATCATAAAAATCGTTTCACATGTGTGCTTACATAAGCTTACATGTTTCATGCGACAGCGAGTTGCTCCCTACAGATCTGGCCTTTGTATGTTGCCTGTAGTTTCTTTGATAACATCTACCTGTAAAGCACGTGTTTGTCTGATTTCTTTTGCAATAAAGACATAGTTGCTGCTTCACCGAAAAAGAATTTTTCTGTATACTAATGCACATTTTACTGACGAAGATGGCAGCCGTAAAATATTGAATCTCGAATGAGGAAACGGAATCCCGGAGCGGAGTACGGAATCAAATATCAATGACAGAAAAATATTTTATAAAGATTCCTTGACACCGAAATGTTCAAAACATTTCCACTCCAATTTCTGAGACTGTAGATGTTTATCACAAGGATAAACCTGTACGAAAATAATATTTAATGTCCATGTAAATTTTTTGCATACAATGTGCATTTCCTTACTAGATTCAAAACGACATATACAATTTGCAGGGACCAATGTTAATGGTTCAAAATTGAAATAAATTTAGTACTTGTTACGAGACTTGTAGGGTTAAAAGGGACCTTTTCTCTTTGTGTACGTGCACAATGACAAGTTTAATATGAGGTGCAGAAAGGTTCTAAAAGTCACAAGATTATAGAGGGATATCATTTCCTTACACTCCAATTTGTCATTAACCTTTGAACACAAGAATAACAGCTTTATTTGATGACAAAGCAACCTTCATTGACACGAGTAAGACGCCCGTCTTTGAGTGGGAAGTAGCAATTCTATTTATCCATCTTTGAGTGGACAAAGTAGTGCTTGTGTCAATGATATTTCAAATGTTGCAACAGTCACTAGGAGATAAACAAGAATATTATTCAGGAATATAATTTCCTTACACTTCAATTTGTCGTTAAGCTTTGAACACAAGGATACATGTAACAGCTTTATTCGATGACAAAGCAACCTTCATTGACACAAGCAAGACGCCCATCTTTGAGTGGAAAGTTGCAATTTTATTTATCCATCTTTGAGTGGACAAAGTAGTGCTTGTGTCAATGATATTTCAAATGTTGCAACAGTCACTAGGAGATAAACAAGAATATTATTCAGGAATATAATTTCCTTACACTTCAATTTGTTATTACGCTTCGAACACAAGGATAACAGCTTTATTCAATGACAAAGCAACCTTCATTGACACAAGGAAGACGCCCATCTTTGAGTGGGAAGTCGCAGTTCTATTTATCCATCTTTGAGTGGACAAAGTAGTGCTTGTGTCAATGATATTTCAAATGTTGCAACAGTCACCAGGAGATAAAGAAGAATATTATTCAGGAATATAATTTCCTTACACTTCAATTTGTCATTAAGCTTCGAACACAAGGATATATGTAACAGCTTTATTCGATGACAAAGCAACCTCCATTGACTTAAGTAAGATGCCCATCTTTGAGTGGGAAGTTGCAATTCTATTTATCCTTCTTTGAGTGGACAAAAATGGTGCTTGTGTCAATGATACTTTCAATTTTTGAAAATGCCACAAGAAGATCAACTAGACGATTATATAGTGTTTTTATATTGTTACACTTTAATTTTGTATTGTGCGTCAAGCACTTGGATAAGGGCTTTATTCGATGATTTTTAAATATTTGTCTTTGTAATGCACTACCAGTAAACTGCCTCATTTTAAGCTCTCTAGTTTTTTTAGAACCAGGCTGTCACAATAATATACATATACATGTAATACATGTATTAGTATTTTGATATAAATATTTGACATTTTCTTTTGGTCTTTATTTCTTTGAGGTATAATGATGCGGAGAACAAAAACATTGAGGGTATTTTGGTTAATGAAGTGAGGGGAAATTTTGGGTAAAAGAAATGGCCCAAAACAGAGAAAAAAGGTAAGTTGTACACTTTTCTAAGTTTCTTGAATTTGGTACAGTGAAACCCCGCATTACGGCTACCTCAGTAATACAGTCACCTTGTTATCACAGCCACTTTTTTTGGCCGCCTGGCAAAAACAACCATACATTTTCTTGTAAAAAAAAACCCTCATTAATACCACCACCCCATTAATATGGCAAAACTTTTTTGGCCCATTGATGACCGTATTAACGGGGTTCCACTGTAGTTTCTTGGTGTTGCCAACAAGTGCAATCCCCTAATGACATAAATACAAAAGATTGAAAAGCCACTAAATAATACCCACACCAAAAGCAGGAGCAAACCAACAATACTTTAAGCAACACCAAGAAGCACTCTTAATTCCTTTCCCAGAGACCTGCACATTTAACATGCTTTCCTTTTGATAGGGGCCATTTTTAAGTACTGGAGTCAGAGAAGTAGCCCCCAGACGTGGTAAGGTGGCAAAATGGAAAACCTGAAGAACACAGAGTTTCTTTGGACAAGATGCCAATTAACTGTGAGAGCTAAAAAGGTAGGTAAAATACAGGTACATTATTTTGTTAATGCTTGCAGTGCAATATTTCTAATGTGTAGTTTAAGTCGTCCGCTTAGTGATTTATTTAGCCTGTCCTGTAACAGAGCTGTGCTTTGGCAGTGCCTGGTGGCCCCCTGTTGCATTACTGTTGCTCTTGGGTGACAAGGAAGTCTTAGTTTATTCAAACACAATTATCCTGGGTACCTGGATCTTTCAGGTTAAGGGCACAAGGGTCTTTCATTTTTTAAGGACACAACACATGTTTTGCATGTTTGTTACACAATTTATGATTGTTATAGAATGCACGAGTGCCACACCCTACCCCCTTTGACATTTTTAATGTTAACAGTGTTGTAACGGCTAACACGCGTTATTCCCGAATATTGATTCGTTATTGATTTAATTTGTATTGTATTACATTAAACCGCAAGATGACGTTATTCCTTGTCCATTAGGGACGCGATTACTTAAGTTCCGCTCAAACCGCATTTTTGTTAGTTGCCTTTGTTTGGGTAAACGATAAGTCGTGTTCTTCTTTAGTACAGTTTGTCCAGTTTATCTTGGAAGTTGTTTGGTCAAGCTCTTACAAGCGGGACTGTTATGTAAGTGTTTAAGTTTCCTTTTTATACCTAACCTTTTCGATAAGACTCCTTTAGCTAACCATATTACCACGTGGCATAGGTTGGTTGATGTTACTTAAAATGTAACTCACCTTTCACTTGGTTATTGGTACGTTTTAGAGTTTGTTTTTCAGAATCTTTTCAGTAGTTTGTCTCTTTTTTTTTTTATATAGTTTCAGTTTCTGTTTGTATTTCGACCTTATGGTTCTACGGATCTTTATAGTTCATCGAACTGTTTTCGCTTTGTTTTTAGATGTATCCTTTTATAATCTCGAATTTTGTACTTGATAATTCGTTTTCGATTATTTTCTTAAGTCTTGATTCGTTTACCTTCTTCGGCTTAGACCTACTGTAACTTGCAACTTTGCTATGGAATAATTGGAATGTAGTTGTATGTTAGAAATTAGCTTAGCCTTTTTTTGTATTTCATGTTTCAGTTTACGATATGGACTTGGATCCTATGATCACGTTGAATAAACGATTCAAGACTCCTGTCCGTAAAATATTTCCTCGCTTTATAGTGTGTCGTCGCTTGCGAACTCAAGGTCGTTGTCGTATATTGCTTCGCGTGTGTTGGCCGCTATAAGGGTCCTTGCCATTTATATGCGAGGTTTCATTGTAGTGTAAATTGCTCAGAGTAGAGAGCAAGAACCAAATCTAAAGATTCAAAATAGTCAGGGTGACTATTTTGCCAGACTAAACTGTTGCTGAAGAACAAACTAAATGTTAATCAAATGTTTATCACAGTAGTCATGCCACTGTTACTAAATATGTTGTTTTGGTGTTCAGAAATTGACGAATCGCACAGACGTGTTGGACAAGGCACACCTTTCTCCGGATGACAAAGCCAAAACAAAGGATTTATTAGACCTACACAATGCTATCCAGGAGAGTGAAGACAATGAAGAGGGGGGCAGTGATCCACCACCCAGGTACATCAGGCCACTACGCTCAGAGAGGTCAAAGTTAAGAAACATCAATGCTGTTCTTGGCGCCTTTTGTGAAGCTCGCATGTCAAAGAGGCAAAGAAAGAGCTGCTGGGAAACTAACCAAAGAGGTTGATAAATACTTGTCAGACAGACCAGTACCAAATAGCTGCCCCTCATGGGCAGGATGCCAATAATACCAAAGTAGTAAAATGGCTACAGTGATCACCACTATGGCCGGGAGTATAAAGTCCAAAAAATTAACGACGCCGTTCGCATGATGTCCAGAAAATGACCTTTAGCCGAAGCACAAAATGTGATGGCATAGTCGATTCTACATGAGTATAAAATTCTACTTTTCCCCTATTTTTCACTGGTTTAAAACCTATCATATTGTTTTTCTCTTGATCAAGAAAGTATTTAACACTTCTAGTTCACTGGGCAGTAATTCAGTCTTCCCTGCGTTTTACTAACAATGAAACCAAATGAGCGAGAAGCCCTGTAGTGACTTGTGGGTGCCACTTGCATAAAGTTGAAATTTGACGGGCAACAGTGACATACTCTCTTCAGGACTCTGATACACGACCACCATAGCAGAGGTCACTGTAGCAATTTGCTTAAAGTCGCTAATGTATTATTGTGCCTTCTTTAGTCAGGATGAACCTGTGATGATCAGCTTTAACTAAATTACACAGTCTTATTGGAAAGGTGATAAGAGTTCTATTCTTAAAGACAATCTTTACTCGAATGTGTTCATTAAAATTGCTGAAATTCCAGGACAGTCAATGGATTATCCTAAAACTATAAAACAGGGAATGTAAGATAGATGCATTGTGAAAGTGAGTCACTTGTTAAAAGTGCACAGTTTGTCATTATTATTCAAACTCAAATGTAGGCAAATTCTCGTAGACTACTTTGTATGCCACAGCCAGGTCCAAGTTGCAGCCATGCAGTTACAGCAGAGTGGCCAGAAAAAGTGAGATACATGTGTAGAGATGTTGGCTTACACATTTGTATATCAAGCCTATGGCTAGTTTTGTTTGCATCACTATCGTCTTTGTAGCATCAGTCTGATACTCCCCATTGATGGCCTCTCAGCAGTTTGTATAGGCTTTAACAATAATTTTTGGGGATGATCCACCAAGTACTGGTACTTGCTATGGTATGATATGGTATAAGAACTAGGGTATCTAAAAGATAGTAATGCTGCGGCACACTCTGTTGATACTGGCATTAGTTAGGCAGTGGGACTTAAAAGAATCGAAAATGACATTAACTGTCCTATTTACAGGTTGGAACGCACTAGAATAATTACTATCAGTCTATAGAAAGAACTCGTGGGAACGTTGTTTAGAAAATGATCAAGTGGTTATAACTCTGGTTTTCCCACAGTGAAATGTAGGAAATAATAGAAATTCAGATTGTTTATCCATAGATTTAATATACGGTGCACGATATTTTCTCGGAAAACACAATACTTTTCTTTCTCTTTGTTGCACTTTATTAAGTAACAGTTATTTAGCTATATATTTATAGAAAGCAACAACACAAAAAACGGGAAAAAAAAGAAACAAGAAATAAAGAATTCGGTATGACTTGAACCCTTCACCCTCGGCTCGACGCGACTACACCTAACCACTACACCACATAACAGAGGCTGATTACGTAATGTTTGGGAAAAGTCTTTCACTTTACTGCTTTTCAATGAAACTTCCGCCGGCAAGATCATCGCCAGCCGCATTAACCGAGCTATTAACAGTGAAAAAACAATGTAAACGTATATTCCATGACAATGAATGAATGAAAGAACATAATTATGCTTTTCAAAACGCCGATACACGTCCTCGTCTGCAAAGTAAGACACAAAACATATGTTTTGTTATCTCGATTTCCGCTGTTATTTTGTAGCGAATGGTCAAAATCACATCCATTTTCGGCTCATACAGTTTCTTCAGGATAGCACTGCATGACATTTTCTGACTTTCACATCACCTTCTAGCGAGCTGGAATTTGTATATCCCCCGTGCTGCGAAGTCGAAGAGCAAATGCTCATCTTCTCGTCAGGTTTAACACCTGGACGAGTCAAAGGCTCTTGAATTGAAATCCAATACCCAAGTTAACCATCGTACTCATCTGAAAGACTCATGCGTGTCTTAAAATTTGGTAAGACCTCTAACCGAGCTGTAGAAATTTTGCCACAAAGAAAACTCTGAGCAGCGAACGATGCACTCTCTCACCCACCGAACTTCCCCGTGTTTTTATTTGAGTTGTTCGTGGCGCAATGCACTCAGGTTAAATGCAATGCATTGTGGTAAAAAGTGTGGTTAAATGCAATGCATTGTGGTAAAAAGTGATGAATTCGAGAATTCGTCGCCCCTTATATATTTTCTTCAAATCCTGATTATGTTGCTGCTCGCTCCCTTCGGTCGCTCCGCAGCAATTAAGGCAGCAGTTTAGATTTCCTAATGAGATTTTATGCAGTCTTACATGTAACTAAGTAAGACTTTTATTTGTAATATTGTTCTTATTAAATCATGTAATAGTTTTTATAGTCGCAGCCTTTACGCGCTATAGTTTTTAACACACAAACTTTATTCTAGAACTTCTACAACTGGTGCAAGGGAAACAAGTGAACCGATGTGAAGTATAACGAAGTATAGCGAAGTATAGCGAAGTATAGCGGTACTGAAAAATAACAATTAAACAAATGCAAAGTCAAGATAAAACAACCCAAAAACTGAACGGAAGCAATAAGGCAATCTAGAAATGCGAATGAAACAAACGAGATACTTACAAGACGATAGCGAGATAAGGACGAAAACCTAGGACGAGCAAAAACCCAAACATTAAACTGTAACCGGACCAAGCGCAGCTAAACGAAGAACTGACGCGAAAAATTACAATAAAAGCTAAATATACGATATGCAGAAAAATCCTAACACGAAGGACAAAGCTACGCGGACAATGAAAAACTAATGAACCAAACAACAGCACTAAAGGCGCGAACAGGAAAATAACTAAGAACGCGGCGAACATAAAAATACTATAAAGGTAACGGAAAACATTCCTGGCGCTTACATTCCGGCCCCTAAATACAAATCGCTTGTACTTACCTAATATTTTAGAAAAAGGAGCCAGGAACTAGCACAAAAAATTAACTATCGAAAGCAATAATCTTCTTAAACGCCAAACTCCTTAAGCGAAAAATAGTGTCACGAAGGCCTAAGTGCCTCAACAGGCTTCATTGTTCAAACTTGATAGAACATCACGTAAGCTCAGTGAAGGTCACGCAAAGTCTCTTGAACAAATCCGGGAAAACAAGACACTTTCAATGTTCAATTGATTCCAGCAAACATAACTTCGTAATGGGTCGCTCCAAAGTAGAGGTCTTGGTTTTGACTCTTACGCGACGCACGAAACCATCTCTATCTGGGAACACTTCTGTGATTCGACCAATCGGCCACACGTTCCTTGGCGTCGATTCATCAACGATAACCGTGTCTCCAACAGTGAAGTTTCTTCTCGGTCGAAACCATTTCTGGCGCTCCTGCAACGAAGGAAGATATTCTCGTTTCCAGCGAGCCCAGAACACATTTGCCAAATACTGCACTTGACGCCATCTTCTCCTGGAATACGTGTCGTTCTTTTCAAACAGCCCTGGTGGTATAGATTCGTTTTGGCGAAGTAGTAGGAGGTGATTCGGCGTAAGAGGCTCCAAATCGTTAGGGTTGTCGGAGACCTTGGTCAGCGGCCTTCCATTAATGATACTCTCAGCTTCAAACAATAGGGTTTGAAGACACTCGTCGTCAAGGACTTGCTCCTTGGTCAAGGCTCCAAGAATCTTGCGAGTGGATCTGATAAGTCTTTCCCAGACTCCACCGTGGTGGGAAGCCGCTGGAGGATTGAAGATCCATTTGATACCTTCTGTAGAAGGGTGTCGTGAATCTTGGTCTGATTCCAACTTGAGATCATAACGCGAAGTCCCTTTTCAGTTCCCGTCAAATTCGTACCATTGTCTGAACGAATCACTTTAACCTGACCTCTGCGGGCAATAAATCTTCTAAGAGCTAAGATAAAGGAATCCGTGTCCAATGTGTGGGAAATCTCCAGATGGACTGCTCTCAAAGCCAAACATGTGAAAATAGCTCCATATCTCTTTACCAAGCTTCTCTTCTGGCGGACAAGGAAAGGACCAAAGCAATCAATTCCAACACATGTAAAAGGGGGTTGATCTGGAGTGACCCTGGAACGAGGTAAGTCAGCCATTTTCTGTTCTCCAGCGGGGCCATGGCGACGTTTACACTGGAAACAGGACGACAGTACACTTCTTTCCGTTGTGTTGGCTCGAATCAACCAAAATCGCTCGCGCAAGAGGGCTAGCACGTATTCTCTCCCAGAGTGACCACTCTTCTCGTGAAAGAACCTGATAAGCAGTACACCAAGTGGAGAATCCTTGGAGATAATTATCTGATGCCTTGATTCGTCAGGTAAAGGAGCTCTGCTAAGTCGTCCGCCAACGCGAAGTACACCACCAATTAGGACTGGGCTTAATTTTGCAAGGCAGCTTGACTTCTTTACACAGCCTCCTTTCTTGATGGTTTCAATTTCCTCAGGAAATGCATTCCTCTGGTCAAACATAATTAGTTCTCTTTCAGCAAAGTCTAAGTCTTGACAAGACATTGGCTCCAGGCTGAGGGGACCAACATTTCCGTGACCATTCGGGCCAGGCTCTCTCTTTCTTAATCGAAATCTTCTCTGGCAGCGAAGACACATTGCAACAAATTTCAGTAAATTCATCCAGGAGCTAAAACGCTTCACGATACGAACAATGCTTGCATAAACTTTGCTGACGGATACAGCGAATGATTTTGGCTCTTTCTTGCTTTCTTGATTTCCGGATCATTCTCGGTCAGCTCTGCGCTTTCTTGGACATGGTCCGCCCACTCAGACTCGGTTGTTAAAAGAAAAACCGGCCCTTTAACCAACGGCCATTACGAACAAACACGTCTGCCGTAACGCCCCGCGAGGCTTCATCAGCGGGATTGGATTTGCTGTCGATGTATCTCCATTGGGACGGGCTGGATTCCTCTCTGATGAAGGCAACGCGGTTTGCAACGTAGGTATGGAAACGCTTCAACTCATTCGCGATGTATCGTATGACGGTCATGCTATCTGTCCAAAAGGTCACTTTATCGATGGGTATCTGCAACTCCTTCGTCAAAATCTTGTTCAGCTGCACCGATACGGTAGCAGCCGTCAATTCCAATCTGGGGATGGTAGTTACCTTGAAGGGAGCCAGGCGGGACTTCCCAATGAGGAATGAACAGAATATCCGACCTTGCATGTCGACTAAGAGAAGATACGATACGGCGCCATAGGCCACCTGAGAGGCGTCGCAGAAATGATGGATCTGACATGAAGCGATATCCGAGGACTTGACAGGTTTGACGCACCTTTCAATGGCAATTCGGGAAATCTTCGGTAGGTCGTCTACCCACGCTCGCAAGCGGGTCAAGTGAAGATCTGGGACCTCGTCGTCCCACCCCAAACCCCGTCTGCACATATCCTGTAGGAGACGCTTTGCAGGAAGAATGAAAGGAGCTGCCATACCCAGAAGATCATATAACGAACTGACCGCTGAAAGTATGCCACGCCTAGTACACGGCCTATCTTTAATGAACACCTTAAAGCCAAACTGGTCAGCCTCCACGAACCATGACACACCCAAGGCCCTCTCTACTGGGAGCACATCGCAGGTTAGGTCAAGCTCTTAGTTCCTTTCGCTCTATCTTCGACAGGTATGGACTCTAATACCAGGCGATCGTTGCTGACCCATTTCGTCAAGTTAAAGCCTCCTTTATTCATCAGGTTGCGCAGATCACAAACGTGCCTAATTGCTTCATGACTGGAAGGTAGAGATTTCAAGCAGTCGTCGACATAGAAATTCTTCAGAACAGTAGAAATGACTTCAGGTGAAAACTCGTGCTGGTGATCTTCAGCATTTCAACGCATGGCAAAATTGACACAACTAGGCGACCAAACTGCACCGAAAAGATGCACGGTCATTCGGTACTCTTCCAAACCCTTAGCGAGATTACCACCGGGCCACCAGAGAAACCGCAGAAAGTCACGATCCTCCACAGGAACACGCACTTGGTGAAACATAGATTGTACATCTCCCATTACAGCCAATGGTTATTGTCGGAAACGAAGCAGTATTCCAACCAGGTTGTTGGTCAAATCAGGACCCTGCAGCAATTCGCTGTTCAAAGACATCCCTTGGAACTGAGCGGAACAATCAAAGACGACCCTTATCTTCTCAGGTTTCTTGCTGTGGTACTCACCATGGTGTGGAATATACCAGACCCTTCCGTCAGCTCTACACAGATCTTCAGAGGGAACCTTTTCAGCGAAACCTTCTTGGATTACGCTTTCAAGAGATGCAACGTAGTCTTCCTGAAATCTGTCATCTTTAAGGAATTTACGTCTCAGGAAGAGGGCTCTGCGCTCGGCTTGGCATCTATTAGCAGGCAACGTCAAACTTGGATTACGAAAGGGCAAACGAACTTGGTAATGACCATCCTCACACTGCATAACAGAGTTTTCCAAAATGTTCATGAACTTCAGATCTTCACGAGACATTCCTTGGCCGTCATTTAAACACGCATCCGTAAAGTCAGCACGCCACGCACATAGGATGGACGTCAATAGACTTGGTGAGGTAACAAGCAGAAGGGATATATCTTGGCTTCCTTCCTGTTGGGCCATTGATTACCCAACCGAAATCCACCTTACTAGCGTAGGGGCCTTCCTCCGACAGCTGGGATAACGTCTTTCGGTTGTAAAGCTTCTGGGACATCTGACCCAATTAATAGATCAACTTGAGAGTTCAACTCAGTTGGGTAGACGAAGCCTCTAAGGTGTGGCCATCTATGTACATCTTCCTGTTTGGGGACTTCATCCTTAGACACAGGCATAGTCGGTCTGGAATAAACCTCTCTTAATGGGACAACAACATTTTTATCCAAGTCCGACACCACTAAACCGCTGGCCACGACGCTATCAACCTCCTCTGCCGAACCCATCGTAGTTAACGTCAACTTCAAATGCTTGCCTTTAACGCCAAGACGATCCAAAAGCATGTTAGAGCAGAGAGTGGAATAAGAACCCGTATCCACGAGGGCGTAAGTCTCGATGCAAAAAGGACCTTGTGCTCTGACCTTTACTGGTACGATTGGCAAAGCAGTCGCAGGACCCACTGTGGTCGTCAAATTGCAGATTCGCTCTACGCCACTTGACTCGTCACTTAATAAACTCTTCTGATTAACACCTTGCTGGGATCTGTTCTGATCTTCCTTCTCTCTGGCTCTAGCAGGTTGTTGACTCGCATTCTCAGATGTCGGCTGCTCGTGCTTATCTTCTGAAGAATCAGAGTGCATAGGCGAAGCATGTCTTCCATTACAGTGTGAACACGGCTTCTTCTTGTAGCATCCCCTTGATTGATGACCCCCTCTCAAACACGAGAAACAGAGTCTTTGCTTCATCACAAAGTCGTAACGCTCACGGAGGGGAATTTTAGCAAACGCTGGATCGAGAGATCTTCAGACTTCTTCTCCTGAGACTTGTTTTGATCCATGGGACTCTTCTGAGATGAAGCGGAGAAGTTACTAAGCTCTCTAGGACCAGGCCCAGAACCCTCGGGTTTTGATTTCGTCCCTCGTGTCTGGCTCTTCCTCTTATCCTTAGCCAAGAAGGCAAGTTTTCCGAAGATTGGATTACTTAGGGCACGTGACTTCTCCTCAACGAATGACGCAATGTCTTCGATACAAACTTCTCTCTTGTCCGCATTGAGGATACGATCAGCATTGTCCCGCCCCGCCAGCTACTCTGCAGTTTAGGTGGCAGTCTCTCGGTAATCTTTCTCATGTTGTCCGGACCTTCAATCTTGTTTAAGTATCCGATAGCCTTCAGTGTATTTGTGCAACTTGACAGAAGAATTGAGAAACCCTCCAGTGACTCGGCGTCCTCAGCTTTGATGTAGGGACCATGTTAGCTGGTCGACATAAGCCATCGCGATATTGTGCTTTTGGCCAAATCTAGCCTCCAACAGCTTCTTCGCCTTAGAGGAGCCTTCTCCTGGGTTTAGGTACATACAACTCCGCACGATCTCCCGCGCTCTTCCACTCGTATGCTGCTCAAGATAGTACAGTCTCCCACAGCTATCACTCTCGTTACTCTCGATTACAGTCTCAAAGGCACGCATAAAGGTGCAGTAGCTGAGTGGATTCCCGTCAAAGATAGGCACCTGCCTTCGGGGTAGCGTGTTTTTCTGCTGCTGATTCACAAACTCCTCCATGACACGATTCTGCTGTTCGAGGATGTGAAAGGCTTGGTCACTAAGGCCAGACTGCTCATCAGAGTCTTAACTGGACTGACTTGGAACCTTGTGTTTAGTCTTGTGTTCTTTAGGTCTGAAATTGGCACCATGGAAGACCGGAGATGAATCGTGCTTTAAATCTCCAGAAAAACCATCAGAAATGGCCGCCGCGCGCGGATCCACGCGAGGAACGCGAGAGGTGAGCGAGGAAGACGCGATACGCGTGTTCCTTTCTGAATCAGCTTTCGCATACACGCTTTCCCTGGCCACTGCTTTCTTAAATTCCGTTTCAAGTTTTAATTGATCCCTTGTAAACTTGAGATCAAGTTCTTCCTTTTTGAGCCGTAATTCAGATTCGTTAATGAGCTGACGCTGCTTTAGGGCGTGTACTTCGGCTTGAAGCTCTGCAATTCTCGCAGCTTCTTTTGCCCTTGCAACAGAAATGGAACTAGCTCGAGAAGATCGGCTGTACGCCGAACCACATCTAGATCGTTTCCTGTTCCTTAACAGGAACGATGTCTGTGAGACACTGTCATCGCGAGTAACATCAAGGTCTTGAATCCGGATCTCCGTTACACGCAACCAGTCGTTAACCGTGTGACAGAAGAAATTCAAACTCGACTCAATGTCAGTGAAGTAAACTACTGATTCCTGTCTTTGGCTCTCATCGATTAAGGCAGCATTATACTCCTCGTGTGCATCTGTAAATCTTTGAAAAAGGGAAGTAATCTCTGTCAGTTTCACCTTGACTGCTTCAACATTGTTCTCATCCGTTAATAAGCTGTCAATTTCTTTACGCTTGGCCGTCAAGGCAGAGAGCACTCTGCCTCTTCTCTTTCTAAGTTCTCGGATTCTTTCCATTGTAACTGCTTCTTGATACAGTGAAGAATTAGGCTTCCGCGAACGGGTACTTGAACGACGAACACTTTGACCATTTTTCCCGGCGGAACACGACAAATTGGCTTCCTGAACCACATGAGACATCGTCCAAAATCCAACAACTCCCGTCTTTACGAATATAGTCGCAGCCTTTACGCGCTATAGTTTTTAACACACAAACTTTATTCTAGAGCTTCTAAAACTGGTGCAGGGAAACAAGTGAACCGATGTGAAGTATAACGAAGTATAGCGAAGTATAGCGGTACTGAAAAATAACAATTAAACAAATGCAAAGTCAAGATAAAACAACCTACAAACTGAACGAAAGCAATAAGGCAATCTAGAAATGCGAATGAAACAAACGAGATACTTACAAGACGATAGCGAGATAAGGACGAAAACCTAGGACGACTAAAAACCCAAACATTAAACTGTAAACCGGACCAAGCGCAGCTAAACGAAGAACTGACGCGAAAAATTACAATAAAAGCTAAATATACGATATGCAGAAAAATCCTAACACAAAGGACAAAGCTACGCGGACAATGAAAAACTAATGAACCAAACAACAGCACTAAAGGCGCGAACACGAAAATAACTAAGAACGCGGCGAACATAAAAATACTATAAAGGTAACGGAAAACATTCCTGGCGCTTACAGTTTTGCTGTAAACTACTTCTTGGAGTTATTTTTGAAATGGAAATGCACATTACTTACAATAATGTTAGTTAATTAATTATTACACAGTCAAACCTCTTTAATCCTGACACCAAAGGGACAGAACCAAGTGTCCGCTTTACAGAGGTGTCCGTATTATAGAGGTAGGGAATGTATGATTTTTGGCATTTCTGGGACCAAACAAACTATCTGTCTTATAGAAGTGTCCATAAGTAGAGGTTAGACTGTATAATTATTCTGTTAATTTAATTATTTCAAGGAAAAAATTTTGAATTTTGTCAATTCTAAAAGGATTATTTAATAGACCATTTCCGAGTTCCCCCGAACCTCTGTTTCAAAACGAGGGTAGGTGCTCAGCTCTTGATATTTAAATCCTTTTTCATTCTCATGCAAATAAAACTCATTTTCACAAGAAAGGTTTCGCACCTAGCCTCATTTTGAAAGTGAGGGTTTTTGGAACTCGGAAGTGGCCTATTGAAATGGAAAAGTTACAGTTTTGGATATAGAAAATAGAAATAAATTGTAAGGAGTCTCTTTTTTATTGTGAAAATATTTAATATTCATATGTACATATTATATGAAAATGGACAGAGAATTATTTTAATAAAAACTTCAATACCAAAAATGCACCTAAATATGACTCTTGTTGATCTGTGTGTATCAGCGAAAATGGGTCATTGTGGATGCAAGAAACGGTCCAGGGTTGTCTCACAAACGTCCACTTTTTTAAATACCGGATGGAATGAACATATGATTCGAAACTGGATGGTTAAGTAAAGATAACACATTTAGAAAATCCAGTGAATTATCCACCGAAAGTGGAATCTGAGGAAACATGAAGGCTGCAGAAAGTAAACCTATCAAACTGAGTTTCCGAATTCATTGTTCCGGGAACTCCGCGGATAATTGAGTATCCTCTGAATTTACGAGCTGCGGAAACATGACGGCAGTTAGCGTTTCCGCAAGAGTAAACCTGAGGGAAACGCGAGTATAAGGGATGCGTTTAAGCGTGTCCGCAGAAACTGAAACATGACGTATACACGTGTTTCCCGCAACGGTTAGTTACAATTCCGTCTGCGGATATTCAGGTTTCCGTGAGGTAACCGTTACAAAAACGGAAACGGAAACACCTTTTTTCAACCTGTGTCAGGATCCGAACCGTTCCGACTCCCCTGAGGGATACCACATCAAAAGAGGGGCCTTGCTTGTTGGAGATCCATGTCTGAAACAAGTTACCTCAAGAAGTTGTAAGCCCGTTTACGCCCAGCTGTATTACGCCAGAAAGGAAGTAGAGATGATAGGAGAAGTACTAAAGGTCAAGCCACTAACCGGAAAAGAAGCTACCAAACGCGCGGTGCTCGAACAAATCACTTCAGTTGCATTAATTCACATTGCAGCTCACAGGAGAAAGGAAACCGGGGAAATTGCTTTGGCCCCAAATCCTGGGTATACGACCGAGGTTCCTAAAGAGCCGGATTATATTCTAACAATGTCCGACGTGCAGGCTGTTAAGTTGCGAGCACGACTTGTTGTACTCAGCTGTTGTCATAGTGGTAGAGGTACAGTCATGTCTGAGGGCGTGGTTGGTATGGCACGGGCTTTCTTGAGTGCTGGTGCTCGCTCTGTTCTTGTGTCACTCTGGGCCATTGATGACGAGGCCACAATGGAGTTCATGAAAAGTTTCTACAAGCATTTGAGATATGGAGAAAGCGCCAGTGTTGCTCTTCACCAGGCCTTGAAATTTCTGCGAGAATTGGACAAGTTTTGTGCCCCCGAAGTACTGGGCCCCATTTGTACTCATTGGCGATAACGTTACTATTGAATTTGGAGAAAATAAATAAAGGAGATGCAAAGATATTAACTGATCATATGTAGAAACCAATTAGTATTTCAGTCTAAAGACTGAAGTCGTTAAAAGACAGTGTAGACAATGCAGTGTAACTTGTATTAAGCAGACACTCACAGGACTTTCGCTGGTGTCCTTAATAAAGAAGACCTCTAAGTACAAGTTTGCTAAACAGAAAAAATGGGAAGAAAAGTTGAGGCAACCTGAACCATTCGCCCGCTTAATACGTGTAGATTCACAATCGAGAATCTAAGAGGTCGCTGGAATAATAATAATAAGTTGAGTGTTTTTCCTTGCGAGACTAAGTTTTATAATTTTCCTTATCTGAATTTAATCACTTGACAAGGTAAAAAAAAATGTTACTTAGCTTGGTATAACGAAAATATCCACGACATGGGTGAGGGGTGAAATTACAGTCAATTATCAATGGTTGAATGTAATTGAAATGATTGGAAGTAATAGTTGATGCAGATAGCTGTAACGTACTGTCTGGCCAGGTTATGGATGAAAGAACAGAAAAAATGTCCTCTTTACCGTAGATAAAGCGGCTCGGAAGTCAGATACAACACGCCACTGGCTGACGGTATCACTCAATTACTGACCTCATTCACTGTGACCACATATTAACAGAGTCAGGCGTAGTCCTCAGCTCCCGGGGAGAGTGACCTCTATTCTTTACGATCAGCAGTGTCGGTTCCTTCACGTCAGTTTCGAATCAACAACTGAAAAGACAACGCCAACAGCTTGACGACACCTTTCAATGTTTTCCATCATTTCGTCTTTTATCACCCTGACAGGATCGACAAACTATTTGCGGTCAGCGGAGAGAAATGGCTTTGTTTTCTTTGACGTGTTGAAAGAAAGGTGAAATGGTTCAAATTATTTACAGCTCTGAAAGGCACTCCCACGACCACGATACAAAAGTTTCGCGCATTTGATGCCAAACAACCCACCTATGCTGAAGGGTAGCCACGTTAGTTTGTTTCTTTTTTTATAAATATTGCCACTTTATTTTCACTCTTTATCCATCATCATTGACTATTTTTTCATTATCATCAATTTCTTCGTGCACGTCACGAGAGACGCCATCTTTGGCAATAAAGGCTGCTCCGCGCATTGTAGGCTAAGAAAGTTTACAACTGAATCTCTCATTATCGCATTTTTGTTTCATAAACATGAATTTCCAAAATAAAACGACCGTTTTTACTGCGCTTTTCACAAACACGCCAACTCTAAAGTTCAAAAGCCGCCTTCACAAATGAGTTTTTTGCTTCCGTCAATCATAACTACGATCAAAAGCAGCGAACCTTGAAACACACAAACACACAAAAGCGATTGAAATTCACCAACCACAGATCACAAACAATGACCTTTTGAACCTGTTAAGTAAAGTTTTGTGTCCTAAGAGGTCCGCTAAGATCATTGACGGCAGCGAAAAACGCAAACTTCAGTTGGCTTTTGAACTTCAGAGCTCGCGTGTTTTTAAAAAGCACAGTAAATTAACACATACAATGTTCGTCGCATTCTCCGTCGTTCCACAGGGTAGAAGGCTTTCATTATTTTAATGACACTGGAAAAATTCCTTATTCTGGTGCAATCCAGTTAAATAACTTCAATTAAGGCCACTTCATAACCAAAGAAAACACCCTAAAAATAGAAATCACCAGGATTACCAGGAAGCAGAGAATAGTTTTACTTTAAAACACGAGGAAAGATGCATTTTTTAAACAATCCCTTGTTTAGTCTTGTTTTAGTGAATCGCTGGCGAGTTGTAAATCACCGTTGGTCCACAGAAATCCGATTTAGGATCAGTCTTACAAGTCAAATGCTAATGTTTAATATAGAGGTTTTGGCTCAATGGTTAGAGAATCTGATCTAGGACTCGAAGGTTCATGAATTCTATTCTCAACTGAGGGGGTGGGAATTTTTTCTGATTTTTCTAGTGATTTATTTCTTCTTCCAAATTAATCTCCCAGACCCGAGATGTCGAAAACGTGGATAGCGTAATTCGTCACTTTTTAACGAGAAGGGAACTGGAACCGAAATACGTACCGCAAGTGTTTGTGGGATCATTACTGGGAACACGCCGGTCAGCTATTATACAATTTTTCCCTGTCCTTAATAACAGTACCAGAAGTCTTTGCGAAAGTTAACTCAGCTTCCTTCTCGTTCTTAAAGTGGCAAATTGGTTTCCCAAAGACTTATCCACCGGGGGTGTCTGCGTAAGAGGCTATGACGGTTCACCATGGGGTGTCTGCGTAAGAGGCTATGACGGTTCACCATGGACGTCTTGACGTCCAAGTCAAAACCACGCCAAATAAAATCAGATTCATTCAGGACAGTGTTTCTTTTTCCTTCTTTCTCTGAGACCGTAAGCCGATGCCAGTAGTTCTCGCAGTTCAAACATGGGGGATTTCAAGCCTCAAAGAGGTCAGAAAGTGGCGTTGGCGTGAAGAGGAAGATGGAATAGTCCTTTTTTTCTTCCTATTTGCTTTTCGCACTACTCTCCATTTCCTCTCTTTACTTACCCCGTTGACTGCAAAAGCACGCATCAACACCGGAGTTAGTCCCTTATATAGACTAGCGAAGCTTTCATTTCTAACCTAGAAAATGATTAAATAACCAAGTTAGCCCAAAATACAGATTTTACCGCAACTCATTATGTGTCAAATTTAGTGTTCTACAACACCTGAACAAATTCAAGAGCACTCCTTAGTGGAGAGTCACTTTCTATTTAACAAATAGATTCCATTTGGCCGTGCGTCCGTTCAGTTTTAGATCACAGATGACGTCAAAATGTGGTAAGAACAGAAAAGTGGCCCACGAGCCGATAGGCGAGTGGGTCTGTGATCTATAACTGAACAGACGCACGGCCAAATGGAATCTATTTGTTTTATATAATAAAACAACAAAAATAAATAAAAGCGTTTTTATTTCGAAAGAAGATACAAAGCACGGCCGTGATGGGTTTTTCCGACCGCGAAGAAAGTGATTTGACGTCATTTGTTATCTATACAAAATGGAGCAAACTGATTGGTTGCTGGGTGCAGCAACGAATTGTGATTGGCTAAGGAAATAACGCCACTGTCAAAACTTAATCGAGAAGTTCGCCTTTCGTGGAACAAAACATCACAGCGAAAGCTCAAATTCGATTCGGAAATCTTGAAATGTGTTGCAAAATACTGCTAAAACCTAGTCAGTTATGCCCATCAGAGCGGCTCTGAAGCCCGAAGAACACTTGCACACGGCCTTGAATATTGCAGTTGTTGAAAAAACCGCTCGGGAAGCTTGCTGATGCGGACGACATTGACACACTGGAAGCCATGCGATTCAAGCTTTCAATTAATGGTGTAGCTGATGGAGTGCTGGAAACGGTAGAAATTTGTGTACTTTGAGTTTGGTTGTACTGAAGAGCATTGGAGATTGTGTCGGATACACTTTCCAGCTGAGGTGCCGATGGCCTGGCGCTGTAGTGTGAGATGCTTTGCTCGCTGCTACGCCCGGAGACGAACATTATATGGCGGTCGGGTACATTCCAGGGGCACCCAACGAGAATATAGTTCAAAACCACTTAAACATAGCACTGTTAAGCGTATTTTAGTATTTAAACGGTAGATATAGGCATATTTTTATCCCCTAAAAATTTTTCATCTGTTCGGATTTCCTAGCTGAAAGTCTAGTGATCCAAAAATTTTAGCGATCAAAATTTACCTTTTCGAAAATTTCAGCCAGAAAAAAGGCTCCCGAAAATTCTAGGTGACCTTTTTGGGGTAAAAATCAGTTAAAAATAGGCAATTATACCATTTTTTTGATGTTCGAAAATCCTAGGAGAGGTAGGCAAGCAAGAAATTTTACAGCAAATGTTCCGAAAATTCTAGATCTCAAATCGTCTTCCGAACAGATATTCTTCCGAAAATTGTCGTTGGGTGCCCTGACATTCGCATCGGAAAGCACGGTTATTGCTGAAGCCCGGACGGAATGATTGGTGTACACTTGAGAGAGATTCGCTCCTTTGGATATGATCTTCATCATGTCTCCCAGCTTGTTCACGTCAAGTGGGCTGTTTTCATACCACACGATGTCTTCTGTGGTGAATCTGGCTTTTGGTTTTTGAAAGAACCCTGGGCAGGAGGGATTCAACTTAGACACCTACAATTTGAGACTGGCAATGCATCATCGTCTGCTCCAGTGCTATAAAGCCTTGTTTCTCGCTGAGGGCTTGCTGGTTTCACCACCAGGATGGTTTTTTGTAGCTTCTTCGTGGGTCATAACTGCGTACTCGCGGCCGTTTGCATCTTTGGTGAATTTGAAACTGTCGCGGCGAAGATCTCGCTGTACCTCCCTTCCACGCCTGCACCAGTACAGAGAAACGTAAAACCAAGTTCTCCTTAGCAATGCGGCTGGATTTGTGACACTGAGGAAAGGGCTGGCTCTTATCTTTGCGAGGTCTGAAGGTACGATAACTGGTTTATGTTGAACGTTTCCCTTGCCGGCGCGGCGGTTGATTCGTAGCTTCGCGTCCAGAATTTTGTTACTCTTTTGACACACTTGGTTCCTTGAAATTTTCACTGTACGGCCATTGTTGTTTAGGTATCTTTCAACTGAATTCCGAAAACCAAGAAGTGCTGAGCGACTGTATTCTTCACCTTTTTTCGTTCTCGCTTCCACGTAAAACCTTGCTAGGTTTAAGTCTAATTCTGTTGTATTCATTTTAAGGAGAGGTGTTGTGATGCTTCTTGCTTGACACCAATCTGTGTAAACAATTATTTTGAGACTGTATAATGCTGAGATTGTCTAATAAATCAATTTCTTTAAATTTCTGCTTTTTGTGTTACTTAAATGCGAAGCCAAAAAATAGTTTGTTACCTTGAAATAATTTTACGACCCATTTTGTGTTTCGTTTTGTCGCGAGCGACTGAGATTGCTCCAGAATTTTTTCCAAGTCATTCTCCACGTAGAAACGTGTCTTTTCTTCTTCTTCCTTTTGGAATTTATCAACTGCCTCGACAAGAGTTATTTCTATCTCCTCGTTCGCCCAGTCCGGCAAAATATTTTCCAAAGTTTCAAAATTGTCCGCCATTTTGAAAAAAGACAATTTTTTTCCTTCGGCTGATGACGTCAATCGTGCATCTGTCCTCTAATAGATCATAAGAAAGGACCAATCAAAATGCATGAATTACTGACTTTATTATATAAAAGAGTATTTGCAATAGAGTAAGGCGCTGTTCCCCCCATGTGCTCAGGTTTACAAGGGAGCTTAGGAAACGACGACGACGGCAGTGAAAAAGAAAAAAAAAGAAAAAAAAAAAAAAAAAAAAAAGAAAGAAAAAAAAGTGAATATGCCTTCTTTCAAACTTTATCGAGTCTATCAAGACCCTCTTATTTTGTCGAATGCGACTGTATGCAGGGTTAAAAGATAAAGGAGAATTCGTCGTCGTGTTTTCACGTCCTCCATTTCAAGTTTCACGTCCTGTCGCACACTGGACGTCAAAGAGGTAATATATCAAGCATGAGATGCAGTGTTTCATCACCAGATGAAACACCGAGAAGAGAGTTGAAAATACGACGCGCAGCGGAGTTTTTTGACCATCTGGTGAGGAAACACTGTTTTTGATCTGATGATGAAACAGAGTCGAATGCTTGATATTACTTTTCAAACAAAATGATTTTAGAAAGAGAAATTAAGGATGCAAAAATGAGCAGTTTTTCATCTGATTTCCAAACACTCATTGAACATTGTTTTTCCTTTGTATTTTCTTAATGAATTATTAATGAGTTTGAGAAGTGTGAATCAAAGGATGTTGCACGTGCAGAGCTGTTGTTTTGCTCTTAAAACCAATTGTTTTCTTTTTTCACGTTGTCGTCGTTGTGGTTCCAGACAAGCAAACAAACAAGCAACAAATTGACCACAATTTTCTATATTGACTACACTACCATAGCTTATAAGAGTGACGTCAAAATGTTATAAATGTTCTCAAGTGATCAACAAATCAGCCACGGCCTGTACACAGCAAACTTACTAGTGCTATAAATGCATCTCTTACGCCTCTAGGATACTTTCCTTCGGGAGCTAAAAAAGAATGGTCGAGGAAGAAAATCAACCACGGAGGAAGAATAAATATAAGTCTATAACATTCTCTGCAAACAGGGAGTCTCTAAAGAGTTTGTGCAAGGGACAATTGTTTCACTTTAAGATAAAAGACAAGACTTGCAAAGGAAGAAAAACTGTTAAGTTTAACAAAGGGCAAAGAACAACGAAAGAAGATAAGTCTTGAGGAAAGAGCATAACGAGGCTGGTTACAAAAAAGGAATTCTAAAACGTTTCACTGAACATACCTACAATTGTAGCCAGGGTCCGTTCATAATTACGACCCCGTTATAACCAGGACGAAATTTTAACGATATGTCGTAAGGTCTGCCATTACTTATTCAATATCCACAATTCAATTTGAAGATAAACGCACGATATGCCGTAATGTTGTTGAAACTTCTTTCCGTCAACGGAAGAGCAAAGAAAAAGCTTCCCTAGAAAATTACAGAGCCCGGTTGACTCACTGAGTCTTGCCTGTCCTCCAAATGAGCACAGAACAACGTAGGCCCATATGCAAGAACTAGCAGGTGAACGGAGGAAGAACGCTCAAACAAAAACACTTGCGGACGTTCCATGATAACAAAACTTCGGGCGAAACGTTCGACTCGTGGACGCACACGAATACGTATGTGCGTTTCAATGAGTTACCTATTTGTACACGTGATTTCAACACAACGGCGGGAAGAATGGAGAACCAGCAGATCATGCCTGTCGTACCTTATAAGGTAAAAACACACACAAACACATCAATGAAATTAACCCGAGGTGGAAAAAGGCAACACAACTATTTTCGCTATGCCATAAGAAACCAGTGTAGGATTTTGAATTTCTGGGGTAACGCTGTTTAAAATATCAGCCTAACAGGTCCTTCGCTTCTCATTTCCTGTTTCGGAAGTTGGCCCCAGCGCCAAGGACTTTTATCCACTGCAGCGCGCCAAATTTACAGAAGGAATTTTCCTCCTGTGAGTTTTACCCAATCAAGAACGGTTTTACTATTGGGCCGTCAATCAAACAAGATCACGCCAGATGAAACGTGACTTGAACTATTTAACTATTTATAAATACAATTGAGCTGTGCATTTTGTCGGCAAACATTATTGGGAACTGCAACGCACACAAAAGATTTAGTGGGCGTTTTTTTGCTCCATTTTAGTATTTACCAAGGCCAGTTTTACCTGGCAGCCACGAGTAGGAAAAACATTACCGACTTGTTTTGACAAACTTTGGCACACGCGTCAGGGACGTAAATAGTTCGCGCCAAAATGACAGGGGAAACAAGTTGAGCTCCCGCTCTCTCGCTAGACTTTCTTAAAGTCCTTCGCTTCTCATTTCCGGTTTCGGTAGTTGGATAGAAAATCTACCGCTCGCGCCTCGCGCCCGTGAAAAAATATGAGCTTGACTTGTAGGCAAGTCTACTCTCTTGCTCACTTTTCCTTCAGAAAAGATAAAAAATCTACCACTCGCGCTTCGCGCTCGTGAAAAAAAATTGAGGTAAATTTGAGGGCAAGTCTACCTAACAGGCAGTGTTCAAACTTGTTGGGTTCGGAGTCCAAGGAGCAAGGTTTTTGAGTTCAGTTCTAGCACACTGCAATACCCAAAAAGAGGAAATAAATCCTATAAAGCTAAAGCTAATCAGTAGTATAGATATAATTAAATTATGAGCAGAAAAAGTATCAAAATCGCATTTATATCTGACCGTTAGGGGGAAAAGGTTATTCCCTTTCTCTGGGCAGTTGGTGGTGTTTACCAAATACAGTTCCTAGGTGTCAAAATAAAATCTGTATTTTTGTTTTGATAAAGTGCTGCCAATTATTAACAATCCTTTAACAACTTCAAAGCAAGCGTTTGCAAACTGTTTTGATACTTAGGACCATTCCCATTCTTAGGGTTACGACTGATTCTCCTTCTCTTTTTCTTGGATTATCTTTACATAAGTGAACAAACAAAACATACCTCCGGCAAGGATATACCTGAGCGGGTTTAACTTTTCACGGCTAGAAGGAAAAAAAGAGACAGAAACTAATAGGAATCATGCTCAAAAGTAACAACTTCACATCTCGATGATATCCAAAGATGCATTCCATCGTTTTTCGGCATGGGTGCAAGTCAGGGAAGAAAAATAATCAAGATTTACTTATTGTTTAGCCATAAAAACTGATTTGAGTTCATTTCGCGAGAATCTCAGTGGGGACTTCATATGAACAGGGAGCTTAAGCGGGGAGGTTTTTGAGCGACGCACATCAACCTTACTGAGTGGACATTTTGAATTCTTCGGCAGTGGTTTCGCCCATTTCTTTCCGGCAAAGCGTCTTTATTAGAGTAAAAACACTTTGCATTGCAAACATTAAAAGAGACAAGGCTTCACTTCAGTTTGACACGTACCGCTCAGAAACGCCTGTGCTTAAGCTCGCTAATACTATGACAACGGCGGGCAACGATGATGTTTTGCTCATCTATAACAACGTGCACGGGCTTAAGCTCCGTAATACGACGACAACGGCGGGCAACGATGACGTTTTGTTCATCTATAACAACGTGCACGGTTTCAGGCTATGGGTGATTTACCCGACCCATACATCGGGAGTATCTTCAAGTCCTACATTGCAGGGCAGCTTTGGTTCTTTCTGGCCAGATAGAGACCAGGGAACGGCTTGACCGGCTTCAAAAGGCGTTTACGGTAAAATTTCCAGGGGATGTGGGCTTATTACTTCAGTATATTGCGTATACCTTTCTCCCTCTAAGGTGATTTTGCTAAGAATCCATTCAAATCCCGTTGAAGTCCTGAATTTTTTTTTCAGGCTTCTTTACGCAATTGCATAAATTGCGTTCACTGCGACGATCATTTCTTCATTTTCAATCCATTCATAGCTAAAGAAATAGCAACCCATTCCAGGAATATCTGCAACAGACATTCACAAAATGTGTTCAAGTAACTAAAAAGGGCAAAAAAAGAACGAGGCCAATATTCAGCCATTTTGACAGAAAAAGCTTGCTCAATAAACGTTTTATTATATGGCCAAAAGGAAAACGTATCAGAGGGATCAACGCGGGAAATCCCGAGAGGGCATAGGCTCATCGTGCCCGCTCATGTAGCCAATCAGAAAGCAGGCTTCGCTTCATCTTAACCGCTCATGGATTCAGCGATATAATAAGTATGTGTAATCAAATGGTGACGAGTGAAATTATTCCCTAATTTCACGCGTATACCATTTGATTACCTATTAATGTCATGGGTGACGAATTACGTTAGCAATCTTGGATTTTTGACATGTTTATACTGGATTGTGTCGATCGAGAACTCCACTCTCTCGAACGTTTAGAGACGTTTAGCTGGCCGCACGTGTTTGTCCTATCCCGTTCTATCCCATCCCGAGCCGGTATTTTTGTAGGCATACCTTCCACCACTGGGCAAAAAGGCACATATTCGCGACCGACTTTGCCCGAATACAGATAGGTACACGTGGAGTATACGATAATATCCTGAAGTATTCAAGGACGCATGACGCGACGTACAGCTAGAATATTCTACTTAGAATCCGGACTGTTTTTCCGAATTCAAATAGAATACCCTGGAATACTAAGAAGCATTCTAGACGGCATACTCCCGACTCCTTTTCTAAAACGATCAATTTTGACCAGTTTCGAACAATGATGATCATTTGTCATTGGAACATCTTAGTATGACCACAAATTTTCGAGTCCGCATACGACGCGAACACGACAGTGACGAACGGTATACCCGACGCGAACACGCCCGAATACTAACGCGCACTAAAGGCCATGACTTTGCGGAACTTGGTATTCTGCAGTATTCAAAGTAGAACAACTACGAACACTCTTCGTGTCCAAGAATATACGATCGCGAGTATCAATGCTTATATCTGGTTCCTGAAATTCAGTTTGCATATTCTTGAACACGAACGTGTTTTATGTTTTACTGAATGTTTACGCTTTTGGGTCGTTTGATGGTTTGGTCTTATAGGATTCCCCTCTCACATGGGGTCTATACTTAGATCTATCTACGCGGATTACAGAAGTCTCCTTTTCGACAAGCCTCCATCGCAGTCGTTCTTAGGGCTTCGCAACGCTCTCCTTAGGGAAGGGACACGTGAGGAAGCCCTAAGAACGTCTTTGTGGACTACTTTTTGTCTCGCGCAGTTCAATGAAGGAAGACATTGTAATTATCAGCCAACAAAACTTTATTTAATAGAAAACATTTTAGTCATTTATACAATATTTACAATACTTGTAAGTTGAAAACGTTGCTTTCTCATTCGGGGATTCCATTAACTAAACGGTTTGTTATTACTACCAAGAACTCTCTTTTTAACTATTTGTAAAAAATGCCATTTAAAATTTTGTCCTGGATTTTCATTTGCCACTGATTAAAAGTTTCCTCTTGGATAATTGCAAAAAGAGATGACATTGTCTCTTTAAACCTTAAAAGAAACAAAATTTCTTAAAAACAATCCAAGAAAGCTCCAGTACCGAATGGTAATCATTGCCTCGCAAATCATCTTTAGTTTACAAATGCATGCACTTACGCCGTTGATTTGAGCCCCTCTTAGGAACTGTTTGTAATGGAGAGCAAATCAAAGGCTGATGTAAAGGATTTGTGCTGAAAGGGCCAGCAATAGCGTGATAGCCAAGTTCGTTGTTAATATAGTGTTCCACATGGTCGGCGAAATCAGCGGCGGAGGGATGATTAGAGGACGAAGAAGTGGGAAGATTCTCGGCCGTATAACTCACGGGCCAGCCAAAGCGCAGGAAATCAACGACATGAGCATCGTGGTAGCTTTGTAAATAAAATTCCCAGGCGGATATGTTCAGCTGAGTTATCACCGGTAGACGCGCTTCAAAAGCGTTGGGATACTCCGATTTTGAGACCAAAAGGTGTTAAATCACTGCTGTTGTAGCAAAGTCATCAACAGATAGATTGAGTTTCGTGCCAGGGATATCCGTAAGGGATAAGTCCGTAGAAATAGCCGAGGTCGAAGAAGGGGAGAAGCAGTCCGTAGTTGTGTTGGAGCTCGCGAGTCAAGATGACTCCGACGAAGTGAAGTTAACTTTGGGGATGGGAGTACGTCGCTTAGCACAACGGAGCATAGGATGGTCTTTGGCACAAACTCGACATTTATGATGCCCTGAATACGACGAACTCGCGGTATCACACGAGCAAGAACCAGTGTAGTTCCATTGACGACAAGCCTTGCCCTGTGTAGCGTCAGACTTCGAAGATCGAGTGTTGGTATCACCAGAAGGGGATCCGCCCCCAGCCGAAATAGTTGAGCGTGGCTGAGGGGTTGAAGTCCGTAAATCTGAATGCTTAAAGAAAATCGTGGCTGCATCACGAATCTGAGTGGCATCGTTGAATTCCAGGCGACACAACTCGACCTGTTTCGCGATGTGAGCGTAAAAACCTCTTACGCTCTTCCAAGTGTAGCTGGAAGCTTTGAGCATAGGCAATTCGAGGAGCTGGAGCATGACCTCTTTGCGCGTGGCCTCGTAGGGCTTGATCATTTTTAGAAAACCTGCGACAAAGTCGGCCAGCTCCAAGTTCTCGAAGTCTGATGTTGGCGCACCAGGACAAAACTCGTGGGGCCAGTCGAGTGTCGCTTCTCTCCCTCCGAAAGCGACGACCGGAAATGCGTCTGCGGTTCGCAGGCTAGTCGATTGTACGTTTTTTTCTTTCCTTACCAGATTTGGAAGGGTCCGCTCCATCAGTAAACTTGGTCTCCGCGGCGGCGGTACGAAGCTTAAGAACCTCGAGTTCCAGGGCTAACTTATCTCGCTGGAGCTGGGCGAGGTGAAGCTCGGAGGAAATTGTTTGAGCTGTAAGGTCTGCAGGCTGAGAGGTCGCAGGAGACTCGGTCATCTGCCGTAAAAGAATGGAAGAGCGACCGGGCGACGAAGGAACCTGAGAAACACGCGGTGATAGTCCAGAGGCAGCGAGCTCGCGGTCCAGTTGGTCAATACGCTGTTGGACGTAGTCGTACTCGAAGTCGGGGTCGACTTTGGGTTTAATTTTTCTGCTTGTACGACGCAAAGGGAGAGAAGAACTAGCTGCTTGACCCATGAGATTGTCGGAATATGAACCAAAAGCGGTTCGAACAGATCGACTAGAGATTACGACTGAAATATAAGCCTGGTGATGACTCGATTAAATGCGGCGTGTCACAACATTCAACAATTAACTATCATCACTTAGGAAATGATTTACACAAGTACTCGCGTTGTGACGTTAAGGTTACGTCAGCGATAGAACGCCAATCAAATGTCCACAGCTACACGCGCGGTATGTTTGATCACCATTTTGACAGCGTCTTCAGTTCATTTCGAAAAGTTCTTTGTCAGCTTGGCCCTTGGTTTTCGTTGTCTTTAGACTCGTATTTTATGGTTCAATCGTGGCTACAAGCAGTCCTGCTGAAGAAAGACAGCTTTTCCTGATGGAAAACATGAACAGGAGACTAGATTCTATTTTAGAGAGCCAGAACAAACTGAAAGAAGCAAACGCAGCAGTTCAGCAAGATAACGTAACTCGCAAAACGGGAGCGACTAAATAACAGCAAACGCGGCTCAAAACTGTCACGCAGAGAATCTAAAGGAGAAGTTCCAATGGATTTAAGGGTAGGTTTACTTTCTTGTTGCTTTGATGATATAAGAAATGCTTTTGATCGTGAGAGTTTGTGCTTATTCTTTGGAGCTGAACTGATAGCGTGTCTTCAAAGGCGCCGACTTGCCTGCGTTGTATCAAACATCACAGGAACCTACAACTTAGCTTAAAGCGCCCAATTTTTGAGGGACAATGTTAGTCTTTGAAGTGGGGCATATTTATTTCTTCTTTAAACAAAACGAGATCGATGGCCTGGAGAAAGTTGCTGTTGGAAGCAACCAAATACATGTATATTATGGATGATTATGGTTATCTCAAAGCAGAAGTCCTTATCGGGGTTATATCTCAAAGCTTAAGTTTAAGCTTATCTAACATAGCACTTTATTTGGTAAATTTACGACTATGTTTTGTTTCCAACATGCAGAAAGATGGTTGACAAAAAACATGACAAGTGGCTCTAAAGTGGAAGAGGAGTATGTTCACAAATTTATGTTTTATTTTTTTACCTCATGAGTGTTAAAATGTTTTTCTAGCCAAATGGCTGGGCTCAAAGAAAATTTGAAGGGACTGAGTCCATTGCTATGAAACTGTGAAATCCACACTGCTCAAGATATGGTTCCTATGAAAAACGTTCTTTTAGGCTGGGTTCAAATGTCGAATTTCACTTGACCCAAACTTAACGCAAGAGTTAAATGCATGTGAAGTGCAACGTTTGAATCAATTAATTAAGACTGTTTAAATTAAATGCGATGTTTGCCGTATCTGCGACTGAAACAGTTGAAGAGTTGACTAAGGTTCAACTTTTGATTCAAATGTCGCATTTCACATGTGCCAACTTAATGCATGAATTTTTGGTAAATTATTATTATATTACTGGGAATATTGACTTTTAACAGAGTTAAATTCCACAGAGTTTAGGGAGTTAAATTTGACGTTTAAATCAAATGCCGCATTTAACTATTTAAGTAGACTAAATTAGGAATAAAGTTCTGCGCATGTGAATTTTGATGTTTGAACTGGGCCTAAGACACTCAGGATTAAAAGTCAGTTGCCACGGGTGACCTGGAGAGCACAGCCTCAAAGCCCAGGTTTGAGGTTGGGATATCCGAGAGGCCAGCACCTGATGGTCCATCATGAGCCACATTCAGGCCACTTCTTAGTCAAGGCCTAGGCCCAGTTGTTCTAAGGCTTATTAGAACCCACACGGGGATAAATTTTTAAATAATTTGGTTTCCTTTTTCATTCGTTCAAAAACATTTTCACACTTAATGTGCTCTTCTTTTTTAGAGCATCCAATCATCAAATTGCAGACAAAAAGAACTTTTAAAGTGAATTTGTTTATAAGCTTTCCTATCTCAACTCAAAGTTTGCATAAACCAGCATTACACAACCTGGCCTGACCTTGTTTATATGAATTCATATGAATTTAATGAGAAAGAGAGTGGAAATAATAGAAAAGTATATGTTATTAGTAGTATGAGGCTACCTTCCACAGAAGATAATCAACTGTGGCAATTTTTGTCTTAACAGGGTACCGGTAGCTTAATTTATCATATATATCCAGGGTGCAAAGAAAGTCAGTTTTACAGCCTGCCATTCTGCAAGCTGTAGCTACCCCATACTAGCCCACAAGTCATTTCAACTAGCCCCCAAACCCTTTTTGATTAGCAGGATTGATTACAATCCTTCGGTAATTTGAATTTCTCCAAAAAACAGCACTTGCCCATCAGGCAAGTTAAGAACAAAAATCACTAGCCCGATAGCAAAATCCACTAGCCCCGGGCTATCGGACATGACTTTCCTTGCAGGCTGACATCACATAAAAGTACCAACTTTGCTTTTCAAAGACAAAAGAAAACTTTTCAATGACTCTTTCGAAGATGTGAAGCCAAAAGAAAGTCAGGCTTAGGTTTACCTTGTCGTTTATTTGCAATATTCATTTAAGAAATCTTTGACCAGAGGAAAAGTTGTGATAATCAAAAAGTTGGTTAATTGAGGTCCAGATAATCAAGGTTTAACTGTTGGCTTAAATGTCCAAAGTCCATTATTTGTTTATAGATTTTAATAACAGTACATGTTATGGATTTTCTAAGAGCTTATATAAATGTAACTTGGATTATTTGGTAAACTGTGGCAAACATTGAAGAGTGCAAATGGTATAGTCTTTGATTACTTTGCAAATTCTCAAGCTGTCAATAAGATGCGTGTACAAAAACATATTATGATATGTGAAATTTTTGCTGTTTACCAAATTTTAGTCAAGTCTTTGTAGCATTATTGATTAATGACAAATGTACATTAAACCCTCTAGCAGTCACTCTAGAAGTCAGCTATTTCATTAGTTTTGTTACCTTTGGCAAGTATCAATAGCCCACCAAACAAACCTTGGCAATTGTGAGGCATTTGCTTTTTGTTATTGGTATTTCCTAAAGTGCATTTAGATATATTTTTAATATAAGAAATAAGAATATTTTGTCTGGACAGTCAACTCTCTTTAAGATGGACACCTTTGGACCAGCACTACTGATTCGGTATATCCGTCTTATAGAGATCCAAATAGAGTGAGTTATAAAGAGAAACAGGGACCATCTCAAGGTGTCCACTTAACAGAGGTGTTTTTAATAGCTATTATTTAAAATTACATACTCTAATAACAGTGGAACTAAGTGCAATGAAGATTGTTATCTTTCCTGTGGTAATTAACTAAAGATACACTTTGTTGGATGTTGTACCAATGGTACCTGAAGGGAAAGTTTTATTTAATGGTTAATTTTTACTGGGTATGTGCTGCTGGCCTCTCAGTATCCCTATCCCATTACTGTATACCGATAGTCTACTCTGTGGCCATATTATAGACCCCATTTCGGTCACTTTGGAAAAAAAGTGATTTTTGCAATCCCAACTTGGTCACTTTCTGTTTATTTATCTACCTAATAAAGTCTTTTGACTTGGTCATCCTGAAATGAACTGACACTTGTTAAACTTAATGTTTTAGTTTTGCTTTACAGTTATAATTGTAAGATCAGGACAAGCTTTGTGA
Source organism: Porites lobata (assembly GCA_942486035.1). Taxonomy (NCBI): domain Eukaryota; kingdom Metazoa; phylum Cnidaria; class Anthozoa; order Scleractinia; family Poritidae; genus Porites; species Porites lobata. The sequence continues at coordinate 25,450 of CALNXK010000517.1, read as the reverse complement.
AATAAATGAGAATTGTCAGCTAAAATTCTTGAGTCATTTTTCTTTAAATACTGTAATCACCTTGCACCCTTTACATTGGAACTCTGATATTTAAGAAGTTTCAAGGAACAAAGTGCAATGAAGATTGTTACTGTTTTAGCAGTGTCTTCGTTATATCAGGGTTTCAGGCAAGGGATGTGATAAATGAGGGGGAAAGGGATCGAACTGATGGTCTTTCAACCAGTCCTAGTTGAGTTGAATGAACTTCTGCGGCATTAGTCTACTTTAAAGAAAGGTTGAAAGCTAGTGTTAAGTCCAAATTGCAAGAAGCAATAAAGGGGTAGATGCCAGGGAAGAAAAGAGAGAAGGGTAGTACGTATGTACTGGCCTGGCACGCTCACTTTACTATATAAAATTTGCTCTATATTTGTCCATACAAATATGTTATTTGACAAAGTTTGAACACATTTGAACACATTTGTTTGCAATTTGGCTCATTTATCTCTATTTGTCACAAAGCAAATGTTAAATTTGTCCTACATTTACACAGCATTTGTTCACATTTGTCTTAGATAGCAAATGCATCATTATCCTATTTGTCTTAAAGACAAATGTCTAATTTGTGCTTTGCACAAATGTGAACAAATATGACAAATTTTATATTTAGACCACATTTGTCCCACATTTATCTCATTTCAAATCTGTTTTTTCATCCAGTGTATCAACTCGATGTGAGATTTGGTTCACTCTTGGGCTGTTTGCAAATTATTTTTTGTAAAATCACTTAGCCTTTCCCTGAAAAGTCACACGAATGTGCTCTAAAGTGAACTGAATTGTGGAATACAAGTTTATTGTTTGATTTAAATTATAAATTTATTAATGGGAGCCTCGCTTTTAGCCCTGGCTAAATCTATATATTAATATACAAGGTAGGAAACACGAGGTGCCATTTTCGCCGACATGCTCTCATTCAACACAACTTTTTCCCGGAAATTCGAACTCCAACGAAAAATAAAAATGCCAGGATCGTAGAAATAGGATAGCAGCAGATATAGAAACCAATGAAGCTTTCCCAGATAGAGAAACGAATCCCACAGACTTTGACAAACTCGAAGGATATAATCCAAACAGACCGAGAATATGCTCGCCGAAGCAACCGGGCCAGATCAAGGCGCGGCCAAGAAAATGAGGCCTGGGCACTGTACAAAAAAAAGTCATCCCGGGAGTCCTGAGGTGACCTTTCTGGGCACCGATACATCATTTGCCCAAAGCCACCCTACCCTGCTGAAAAAATACTTAATTTCTTGGCCGCGCGTTGATCTGGCCCGGCTGCTTCGGCGAGCATATTCTCGGTCTGTTTGGATTATATTCTTCGAGTTTGTCAAAGTCTGTGGGATTCGTTTCTCTATCTAGGAAAGCTTCATTGGTTTCTATATCTGCTGCTATCCTATTTCTACGATCCTGGCATGTTTATTTTCCGTTGGAGTTCGAATTTCCAGGAAAAAGTTGTGTTGAATGAGAGCATGTCGGCGAAAATGGCACCTCGTGTTTTCTACCTTGTATATTATTATTGTAGATAGAGTGAATTTAAACAAATTACTGCAAATTATCACGAAACTTCGTTGGAGCAATAAGGACAACAACAATTAACTGCAGAGTAAGTTTTATTGATCTTTATTTAGTATTTCCTAGAAATTTGAGGATGATATTTTTACCCCATACAAACACTGTAATTTTACTGGAACTGTACTGTGGTACTATCACAGAGCCTGGGTTACCTGTGATACTAGGAGCTTCTTCAGAATACCCGGTCACGGTATTTAAACACAGTGAGCTTATTTTGTTTTGTCATTCAGCATTGCAAGATGTTTACTTGCTAGCTGTAATAAGAGAATCGAAGTTGAGGGGGTCATCTTTTCAAGGACTTGTTTCTCTGTTGGCACCAAGTCTGCATTAATCGTTTTGCTTAACATCTGTATTTATCATCACATGAAGACAAGTAAATAAAGTAGAGAGTATTTGTGTACAATGAACTTGTGTCCTCTTTATAGATAATATAATATTGAGTATCTTTATTTGCCCATATATTTCCTATTGGTATGAGTCATAGGATGTCTCATAACTGGATTGAAACTGAAAATGGCATATTTGTGATTATAAAGCCTGATGCAGTCAATAGATTTTAAAAGCTTCAGCCACTATTTGTTTAATGATTGTGTCAGTATGTACAAACACATGTTAGCACATATTTTTTTGGATTATAAAAACTCTTCAAAATGTGAAATTCATACATGTTTACAAATCTCCTGTAATCAGGGCTGGGGCAACATAGCTTGAGACCCCTTTCATTTCTCCTCATCCCAATTTTAAAATTTAAATATGGTGTCATAGGTCTCATCATACTCGCAGTCAACTCTGTTATACAGACACTGAGGGGACCGTAAAAATTGTCCATCTTAATTTAGAGAAAATTTAAGGGCTTTTTTCCAGGGAACAAAGCAAGCCGTCTGTAATGATGAGCAAGGCTGTGCTCTAAGGGACATTGAAAGGAGCCCAGTTCTCAGAACCTGTAAAATCTATGCTGCTCAGCATATGGTTTGTATGAAAAGTCTGAGATTTTCTAGTCCGGCACCCAAAAGCAAAAGTTAGGTGCCAGGGGCCACAGGGTTCTGCTAGAGCACAGCCTTGATCAGGTGTCTGTATGAAGTGGTTGTCCGTAAAGAGGGCTTTTGGGTTACCAGTTATTGCAGAGGTGGATCCTAGTCGTACAGTAAAACCCCCTGACTTAGAACCTGAATTTTAAGAACCTGTTAGGCTAAAATATGCCAGATAAGCCCCCTCTATATAAAAACCTGTTTAGCCTAAAATTTGAAACAGGTTCTTATTTTTGAAATCTATGAAACAATTCTGTACACTTGAGCAGAGATAAATCAACATTTAGAATCTTCTTTGGAGACAAAGCTGTCTTATCACTCCAACTGCAACGTAAATGCCAATGTTTAAATTTAAATACATTTTCCTCTTTTTATGTCCATTCTCACATAACTTCTAATTTGGTATGCAGACTTTATATGAGGAATAAGGTGAAACACAAATACTCTTAGCTACATTTTTTCTTCAGAAAATATGAACCCATTTAAAAACCTAAATAGCCTAAACTTGTGCTTATTACTATTAAAAGTTTATAAAAGAATCTGTTTAGGCTTACTTAGTTAATTCAGGTTCTTAGTCTCACGATTTTACTGCCCATTGTTCCACTTTTCCTATTTCCTTTCCCTGTCACCATTTTTCCAGCCTTGGTTTTCCAATATCAAAAGTACATTCAATGATCAAGCAATTTATATTTTAACTAAAGCCACCAAAATATGCAAATTGCTTGATAAATATTAAACAGTGTAAACGGATAGACAGATTGAATGACATCACTTAGCCTGTTCAAAGAAAAGGGAAAGTGGGTCTTGGTGCAAGAGAAATGTGAGGGAAGGAGGGAGGGAAATGCCTGCCATACAGGAGACTAATTGTTTTTTGCATTATAAACATCAACCAGGTGAATGTTGAAATCACTCCCTCCTTTCTCGTGCACTCTTCGCATTTCTCTTGTGCCCAAAACCCCTCTCCCTTTCCTTTTAAATGCCTGCTATGGAGGCTAATCACCACTGAATAAAACAGGGACTAGGCAAGAAACTGACAAAGTCATAACATCCACACAACAACACACACCAATCTTGGAAGTAGATTATGATTTTCTTTTCTCAAGAGTGATTTGTATATTTCTCTGAAAAAAAGTAAAGTGCAAGCTTGGTGGATGTTATGAAACTCTTCTTCTACACTGCACTATTCTTGCAATTCTCCCAAAAACCATTTTTTCATAAAGGATGGCTGGTTTCAAAATCCACAGGGCTTAACTGTATGATCAAACTTATCATTTAATTTCATACCTGTAATTCTTATCCTACTGACTTTATACCTGCATAAAGGGAATCACATGTATGACTGCAATTTTATTATGCTTTTTTTAGTCCTACTACAAAAACAGACATTCCTACATCAGAGTACTCATCAGCCTATTTATATAACAACTTCGAACATTTTATGCTCACCTAATGCTATTGTTTGGAGGAACCAGTCGCCGCTATCCCGCTATTTTGTGATCAGCTTAATTGTGATTACAACAGTAACACTTCCAGTAACATGTCACATTGGTCTTCGCGAGGCTACATTTTCCCATGAAAACATGCCGGTTTCAATTCGGAAAAAGTATTACAAAACGTGAGGCGCGTTGGGGAGCGATAAAGAATTAGCGTAGAACAAGGTTTGTAGAAACACTTATAACTATCTTCTACTTTCGACGGGCAATATAATGGAAATTATAGCTTCTTAAAAACCGGGTTCAAATTTTATGCTCTTACAGTACGAATCTTCGGCCTCCACGTTTTAGATTGAAATGAAGAATATTGATTTGTTTTTCTTCACAGAAAAAATCTAAACAAGCTTTAGCTTATGAAATCGAGAAAAAAGATCTAAGGAAAGAACTGTATCTATTGAAAAATAAAGCATATAACCTACGAAATTTCTCGACCTTCGCCGCCATCTTAAAAATTTTGAATCCACAATGCATCGCAATCGTAGTGCGCACACCACCTGATTCGACACAATTGGCAAGTAATTCATGGCAGTCTCCATATAGACTCCCTGATATGTTATCTCTTATACCTTGTATACCACTATATATCTTATGTGTACCCATGTTTACCCTAGTAATACTGTATACCCTGTATACCCCTATATATCCTGTGTACCCATGTTTACCCTAGTAATACTGTATACCCTGTATACCCCTATATAACCTGTTTACCCATGTTTACCCTAGTAATACTGTATACCCTGTATACCCCTATATATCCTGTTTACCCTAGATTACCCTAGTAATACTGTATACCCTGTATATCTCTATATAACCTGTTTACCCATGTTTACCCTAGTAATACTGTATACCCTGTATACCCCTATATATCCTGCTTACCCATGATTACCCTAGTAATACTGTATACCCTGTATACCCCTATATAACCTGTTTACCCATGTTTACCCTAGTAATACTGTATACCCTGTATACCCCTATATATCCTGTTTACCCTTGATTACCCTGTATACCCCTATATAACCTGTTTACCCATGTTTACCCTAGTAATACTGTATACCCTGTATACCCCTATATATCCTGTTTCCCCTTGATTACCCTAGTAATACTGTATTCCCTGTATACCTCTATATAACCTGTTTACCCGTGTTTACCCTAGTAATACTGTATACCCTATATACCTCTATATAACCTGTTTACCCATGTTTACCCTAGTAATACTGTATACCCTGTATACCCCTATATATCCTGCTTACCCATGATTACCCTAGTAATACTGTATACCCTGTATACCCCTATATAACCTGTTTACCCATGTTTACCCTAGTAATACTGTATACCCTGTATACCCCTATATATCCTGTTTACCCTTGATTACCCTGTATTCCCCTATATAACCTGTTTACCCATGTTTACCCTAGTAATACTGTATACCTTGTATACCCCTATATATCCTGTTTAGCCTTGATTACCCTAGTAATACTGTATACCCTGTATACCTCTATATAACCTGTTTACCCATGTTTACCCTAGTAATACTGTATACCCTGTATACCCCTATATATCCTGTTTACCCTAGATTACCCTAGTAATACTGTATACCCTGTATAACCCCATTTTAACCTGTTTACGCATGTTTACCCTAGTAATACTGTATACCCTGTATACCCTTATATATCCTGTTTATCCTTGATTACCCTAGTAATGCTGTATACCCTGTATACCCCTATAAAACCTGTTTACACGTGTTTACCCTAGTAAAACTGTATACCCTGTATACCCCTGTATACCCCTATATATCCTGTTTGCCATTGTGTTATAATTATCCTAAACATTAAGGCTCGAACTCGGATAACTTCGAAGAGAAGAGTGTGAAAACAATAGCTACACTTGTAAATCACACTTGTACAAGTTTTATAAAAACATTGACCCCTAGCTATATTTCACCCCACTTTCCAGTCATTTTTATCCGAATTTCCTTGCCCGTGATAAGAAAGAGTCACTAAAATTTACGCCCGAAATTGACCTAGATAACTTGATTTCTCAGGTTCTTTTAACTCCACCGGGATGCCCTCATGTTACTGAGAAAAACGCTAGTTTAAAACAAATTTTGATTTTCATTGGTGAATCGAACAGATCACGTTTTCTTATATAAAAAATACCTAATCATGTTAGCATTTCTGATAAATTTTCTCTGTACCATACACTGAAGTGCTGAAAAACTGATCAGTTTTAACATGGCAATCGACTGCGATAACTCGAACAGTTTCTCGTTTCCCTTCAGAGTTCTAGTTTCGGGGTTTCTGATCCTACTGATGGTTGAAAATAATCAGTGATTAATATATTTAACATTATTTCAAATATTTAATTTAAAAAGGAACCATAATTTAATTCAAGTAGCTTGTGCACTGTAATACTTTGTTATAGTCATGCAAATAAAGCTTATTGCTGTTGTTGTTATTGTAATAAATTACTGCACATAGAAGATGTCCCAAGAGAGTGATTTTAAAACCTAATAATCAGTTCCTTGGCCCCTTGATCATTACCTGCATGGTCTTAGTCTAACCGCGCCGGTAAAGGGTTTCGGGCTGTTAGCTAGATGTTTTTACTTTGTAAAGAGGGCAAGCATGCGCACTGTGTTACAACGTGTCTTTGAATAGCATAAAAGAGTCCCGTATAAATATTTGGGATTGTTAGCAACACTCTCCGTTGCAAGGTGTGCGTTCAAAAATAAACTAAGATGTTTTAGAATAAACGTGCGCAGTCGAGCTGTCGTATCTGTAAACCGACTATGCAGGGAAATTACGAAATTGGTAAAACGGATTGGAGCGGAATCAAATTGTGGTCCACTATTTCAGACCCTCAACCGTCTTTCCAATGTTTTACTGTGATTCAACATATAGTTACATTTTCCATTGAAAAATGGTGGTGTACTGAAATTTAGGACCGAGCAGGCAGACAGGTGCGACTTAACGACCTCAGGAAAGCCGTTGGACAACCAAACCCAATGCCAGGGGGATTCTAGCAGGTGCATGCTGACATCCGTTCACAAACTTCCTAATTTGGTTGTCCAAAATACAAAACCTCCGCTTTAAATCTTTAATTTTAGTGACAATGAATAAAATTAATTAGACCAAAAGACAAAAGAAAGTAAGTCGGAGTAAGGTGACAAAAATGAGCTTTTGAAGCCCTTGTCGAACAAGCCATTCCTCTACAAAAGATACTGAGTCATTAACACGTAACAAAAAAGTTGTCCTTGTATCACTCAAAGACTGATCATACAGGCATAAAAAGATACCCGACTTTTTCTATGCAATGGAAAGGATATATATACAAAGGATATACAAGGCTATACAGGGTATACAGTACTACTAGGGTAAACATGGGTGCACAAGGTATATATGGGTATACAGGGTGTACAGTATTACTACGGTAAACATGGGTAAACAGGACATACAAGGGTATACCAGGTAAACAGTATTACTAGGGTAAACATGGGTACACAGGATATATAGGGGTATACAAGGTATGCAGTATTACTAGGGTATTAATGGGTACACAGGATATATAGGGGTATACAGGGTATACAGTATTTTTAGGGTAAACATGGGTACACATGATATATAGGGGTATACAGGGTGTACAGTACTATTAGGGTAAACATGGGTGCACAAGGTATATAGGGGTATAAAGGGTATACAGTACTACTAGGCTAAACATGGGTACACAAGATATATAGGGGTATACAGGGTATACAGTATTACTTGGGTAAACATGGGTTCACAAGGTATATAGGGGTATACAGGGTATACAGCACTACTAGGGTAAACATAGGTACACAAGATATATAGGGGTATACAGGGTATACAGTATTACTAGGGTAAACATGGGTACACAGGATATATAGGGGTATACAAGGTATACAGTATTACTAGGGTATTCATGGGTACACAGGATATATAGGGGTATACAGGGTATACAGTACTACTAGGGTAAACATGGGTACACAAGATATATAGGGGTGTACAGGGTATACAGTACTATTAGGGTAAACATGGGTGCACAAGGTATATAGGGGTATGCAGGGTATACAGTATTACTAGGGTAATCAAGGGTTCACAAGGTATATAGGGGTATACAGGGTATACAGTATTACTAGGGTAAACATGGGTGCACAAGGTATATAGGGGTATACAGGGTATACAGTATTACTAGGGTAAACAAGGGTGCACAAGGTATATAGGGGTATACAGGGTATACAGTACTACTAGGGTAAACATGGGTACACAAGATATATAGGGGTATACAGGGTATACAGTACTACTAGGGTAAACATGGGTACACAAGATATATAGGGGTATACAGGGTATACAGTATTACTAGGGTAAACATGGGTACACAGGATATATAGGGGTATACAAGGTATACAGTATTACTAGGGTATTCATGGGTACACAGGATATACACGGGTACACACGATATATAGGGGTATACAGGGTATACAGTACTACTAGGGTAAACATGGGTACACAAGATATATAGAGGTATACAGGGTATACAGTATTACTAGGGTAAACATAGGTGCACAAGGTATATAGGGGTATACAGGGTATACAGTATTACTAGGGTAAACATGGGTGCACAAGGTATATAGGGGTATACAGGGTATACAGTACTACTAGGGTAAACATGGGTACACAAGATATATAGGGGTATACAGGGTATACAGTATTACTAGGGTAAACATGGGTGCACAAGGTATATAGGGGTATACAGGGTATACAGTACTACTAGGGTAAACATGGGTACACAAGATATATAGGGGTATACAGGGTATACAGTACTGTTAGGGTAAACATGGGTGCACAAGGTATATAGGGGTATACAGGGTATACAGTATTACTAGGGTAAACATAGGTGCACAAGGTATATAGGGGTATACAGGGTATACAGTATTACTAGGGTAAACATGGGTGCACAAGGTATATAGGGGTATACAGGGTATACAGTACTACTAGGGTAAACATGGGTACACAAGATATATAGGGGTAAAATGGGTATACAGTATTACTAGGGTGATCAAGGGTAAACAGGATATATAGGGGTATACAGGGTATACAGTATTACTAGGGTGATCAAGGGTAAACAGGATATATAGGGGTATACAGGGTATACAGTATTACTAGGGTAAACATGGGTAAACAGGTTATATAGGGGTATACAGGGTATACAGTATTACTAGGGTAAACATGGGTACACAGGATATATAGGGGTATACAATATTGCACTAATATATTAGGGAGTCTATATGGAGACTGCCATGAATTACTTGCCACGCTCATACTAGCATAATACAAATTCCCTTGAGAACATCACGTGTTCTGAATTGGAAAGTTCGCCAAAGCAAATACAGTCGTTAATATTTGAGGAGGGAGTGAAGTACGATGACTACGATGTATTTGAAGAAAAATTGATTCAGTTTACTTCAGTCTGGATATTTTAGGTTTCTAAGTCAACGTAGAAGCTGTTTAGGTAAGTGTTCCTTTAAAGGAAAACAAGTAATCGTTCCCCGCGCGAAACAAAGGAAATCAATCAACTAAGTATGCGCCTTTGATAAATTATCAGCATGATGGTCATGTTGAAAATATATTCTTCACGTTCGTGCTCATTACTTTATATGGAATTTGGAAAGTAGTTCTTCCACTGTAGTTTTGCTTTGGTAATGTCCGCCTTCCAAAATCGTTCAAAGGCAAGCTTACGAGCGTCGTTGATAGACAGGACCACGACGGCGATTAGTCAACGGGACGGTCAAAGTAATAGGTTTATAATAGCTCAGAACGTGCATGACGCTTTTTGGCAAATTTCTTTACCGTCCTTGCGCACAACTTCGACGTGAAATGGCCAAATTTTATGTTTATTGAGAACGGGAACGGCAAGGCAGCAAATTCTACCATTTCTGTGAGCACTCAAGCGTGGTCACCTCCAAAAGCAATCATACATTCTGGATTTATATTCCTGAATAGCCTTCATTTTTTCTCGGCATGCAGTTTCTTGGTGTTGCAGCGGAAACCATTGATGGTTGGCTTGTGTGTTGTGCTGCGGGTATTGTTCAATGTCTTCTCAATGTTTTGTTATACGCCATTTGGCGATAGGAACGATCCGCAACGGCGAGAAACAATTTACATATTTTATTGGTGTTTCATTACCTTTTTCTGCCGAATGTCTCGCTAATTTCTCTTTAAAGGCTGTGTCTTCAGTAGATTCTTAGTTGCAATTGTTGGTTTACAAAACACAGACCTTACACGTACACTAGACCTATTCTTCAGCAGCTCCCTGTATAAGCGCGTTATGCTAATTTTCCTAATGTGTTCTCTTCATATTACTTTATTCCCAAGTGAGTGTGCATTATATATAAGATGGCTGAATATTGGCCAAGTTGATCAGGTTAATAAAAATGCAACAATGAACGAGGAAAAAAATCTAACCATCTTGAGCGAACAAGCTTGCTGGTCAATAAAGGATTTATTATAATGGCCGAAAAGAGAACTTTTTTTGTGGGGCGAACTCAGAAAATCCTGAGCAGGCCAGATGGGATTATCTTGCCCGCTCAGATACATAATAAAGCGACTTACGCTAGTAGTTTGTATATTGCAGTTTGAATGCGTGGCACGTTGTTGCTATGTCGCTAGCAGTCAGGCGGTGTGCGTCACGAGATTCGACCAATCAGAATGCGTCATTTGTAGAGTGATTTTCGCGCTCGGAAAGAGCCATTTTCAGAGGTATATGTGGTGAAATTTTCGCTTTATTCCAAGCTTGTGTTAGTAATTTCGACACTATACCGCCGTGGAAAGTTGTTGGAACACTTTATCTTGATAGCAGTTGCGTTACTTTTAAATATTTTGCTTTCTTGAGCGTTTGTGACAAGTTTGAATTACTCAGTTATGTGCAGGCTGCCATGATGATTTGAGTGTTGTTTTTGCCGTTCTTCTTGGATTTATTGCTGGTTACTGTTAGCGGTTTTATCGAATTATTTTGGCCATCTTGTTACTTCAACCTTTCTTCTTTGCAAATTTCGGGATCTACCCGGGTCTACCCCTGTTAGTTTTCTCGTTATGAGCCGTTGAAAGTGTCTTGGAATTAAGACATCGTCTTAGCCAAGTGGCACAACTCCTGGGAAACTGGCTGAGAAAACATGCCGAAGCGAAAGCCGACGTGAAGCGAGTAACGCCAAATCCAGGAAGAGTTTGTGCTATTTTAAACCACAAAAGGTAACTAAGTTTGAATATTGTAATAACCTTTGGAAAAAAAAACATTTTTCATAACCCAGTGCGGAAACTGAAAGCGTGACTTAATGTAATTTGCATGCGGTGTGTGCTATGTGTATGCAAATCTTTGTGCAAACTTATGTAAGGGAATAAATTGTTATAAATCTCTACCAAAACACAAAACCATTATCGAAGATCCAGACAACATCATAAAGGATTTTAAAACTGTGAGGTTAGGTTTTACTTTATAACAAAATCGATATATACTGCGCTCACTTCAATGACCGCACAGACAAGATCGTGGTTTATTTCACTGTTTATTTCTGCGACTGTAGCTTCGGTGAAATTCCGATTGTGCCGCAGCTGTTCGGCTCTTTCGGTCTGTTTTCCCCTTGCCTCATAGAAGATTTATTTGCGCATAAGGATTTCAAACGGGCACTGTTTTCAAAATAGTATAAACTTGTCGATGAAAGTAAAATTGTTATGAGAGACGATTTCTCACCTTGCTGTTTGCACGCTCCCCCTTTGCCGGTAACAAAGTCCATCAAATATATAAACACTTCTAATGGACGAATTATTTTTAGTTAAGCAAATCCAGGTATGAACTACAGATCTCTTTCACCATGAGATAAATACATACATATAAACCAAACAGTACATAAAATCTTATGAGAAGCAGGAAATTAGTCGCCGCTCAAAGTCGGCTAGATCGCACGATCGTCTCCGAATCGCGATAAACTTCTTGAAATTGTCTTGTGAAGCCAATAGCAAGCATCTAAGGCCACTATGAGATATTGAAAATTCTCGAAATCGCTCTCTTCAGTAATGTTTTTCGGAAAAGGCAGCAGTGTTTTGATCCCCGGTTTGATTCATTTCTCTTACGAGATGCAAACTCGACCGTGTCACGATTGAAATGAGGCACAGTAACAGTTTTACCCATGAACCTTTGTGGGTCGTGACGCACACTGCCTGGCTAGCAGTTAAATCCAGATTTCCTATTTTCATTGTCGTTTTTTTTTTTAATTTTCGTCACTCGCATTTTCCTGTGTAAGTGTGGGGGTACAGATTTTGTAGGAATAGACCAACAGGACTTGACAGTTTAACTTGGTCTAATCTTCTTCTGTGTAGCAGTGACGAGCTTGACCAGAACTAAAACTGAATATATCCTAGCTTACAGAGTGCTTAAGAAAGAGCGATAGCATTCATGTGCGAAAAATAGGTGTTTAGGAGTGTTTATAAATATAGGATCAAAAGAAACCGTAATTGAACTGTTTCCGGCTGCTACTGTGAAAATTTTGCATTGAAATCGCTAGTCAGAATGGTGAAATTTTTCTGAGATTTATCAAAACAGATTTTAGTTTTAAGTTAGTAAAGTGAGTAAAATTCGCTTAAAACTGATTCAACTTAGAACAGAGAAATTAAGAGGTGTGAAGGCGCGTAGCTCAACCCAAGTTTTAATGAGTTGGAGAAAACTGATTATTATGCGAACTTCGAAGTAGAAGTGTGAACGAACGTACCACTTGAACAAACGAAGATCGTAAATTACTTACTATTTCGATATCGCAGCTGCAAACGCCTTTCCAGGAAGGGAATTTGGTTTCTAATAACACTTACCTTCGTATCCTGAAGACAGTCTGTGAAGATAGTTTTAAGGAGGTCTCAGAGGTGTTATAAAACTTTGATTGAAAACTAAATTGCAAAACACTAACTAAGGACCAAATTTTCTCGTTACTAAGAATTACCGCGCAACAACTAATTAATTAACCTTTTCTTTATTTAATTTAAAGACTTGAAGTTGAACCGGCACTTCTCGACGACCGGAAATACGTCTGCTGTTCGCAGGCTATTATTCGAGGTGGTCCTTAATGCCACTATAGCTCTACCCAACAACCCGATGTCATGTTTGTGTTCTTGTTTTGAAAGCGCGATGAAGTAATAAAATAAAATGAAGGAGAGTTGTGAAAGTTGAAAAAAAAAACTAAAAAATGTGCAACTACATAAGTGGTAAGTTTTATTATGTGCTTTGCCTTTCAGAACCGTATTTTTTTATCTGTTTTTCTTCGTGCAGCCATGAGTTAATTTATGGTGAATAATTCAGTAAGTTGTGGTAAAAAGATGTGTAACGTTAGCCAGCAGTCTGGGTTGGTTGGATTAGTTATTCCAGAAAAATCGACATCCCTTCCGCCCCCGCAATGGAAGCCACAATATTTTTATCCCTTATTACACCCTGATTTCCAAAACTTGTTGATGAGGCCCCCTCTCCTCAGTATTTTTAAGTTCAAAGAGACTTCACCCCCCACTCCCATCCAGATTGTTTTCATTGCAGAAGAAGGTTCTGTTAGATGACCCTTTTATTAAATAACTCTAAAATTAATTTCTTTGTGAACTTTGTGTTTGTGGTGAAAGTTAATTTTTTTTCATTTTCTAATTGTCTTACGCATTTTACAAACCAGCTGATGTTTCAGAGAACTTCTCTTGTTTTCTAAACCAACCAAAATATACAGCACGATACACATTACAACTGACTCAAGAGGTAATATGATGTAATCTGTACCCCCACATATTAGAGGTGATATACAGATGCAATGACTACATTTTAATTCAGTCGTATAGCCATTGCAACTTAGTAGTCAAGAACTGTAATAAAAACATTCAATTTAAACTAGTAATTGCCTGAACATACTTCGTGATCCTTTTGTTTTACTTTGCCAAGTTGACATTTTAGCATACCCACATGAATTAAGACGTTTCCTTTGCATTTTATTAATGAGCTATCCTTATGGTGTGGTGAGGTCATTACTGGTACTTGCGTGAACATGTTTCGCATAAATTAAGCAGGTTTCCCGCGCATTTTAGTTATGAGCCACAAATTGGCTGGTACTTAGCTGGTACTTGTCCAGGCCGAAAATGCTGGGACAACACTACTGTTATTGACCTTTTAATCTATATTCTTTGATTGGTTAGAGAACGAGCCGATAAATTCAAAATGCGGGTGATCTTTAAAATTGACAAGGTTGCAATAGACACAGTGCAATCAGTTGAATGAGGCCCGTCTATCGGTATGGGTTGAAAAAATGCGTTTACAATATATCAGTCTACGTCAAGGGCAGCCCTGAGAACGCCTTTCAGCGTCTTGTTTCCATTGTTTCACCTCAGTCGCCACCAACCCAACAAGACCATTGTTTAACTCGCACCAGCAACACATTTCTATTGTTTTTCCTCGTCATGTCCCTCCAACGCAATTCTGTTTTTTTGTCCTCACTACCAGCCACTCACAAGACGTAACGTACATCTCAAGTTTTTGTAAGTGCGAGTATCGTGGCAATAGATAATAGAGTTCAGTGAAAAACAACGTACGCTGTCTTTGGAAATCGTCGGTATACACTGTAGTTATACTTACATTTTTCATATCAGTGTGAAGGTGTCTCTTTTTTCATCTACTCTACGTGCAATAACCTTGAAATCTTCAACGTTGCGAGACATCGGTTTCTTGGTTATCTCAGACACGTAATTCTGAGCCTTAATATTCGTCAATATCGTTCAAGCGTTCGCCAGCTTTGACCAAAGCAGTCAAACTGTTTGTAACTTATCAATTGTACCCCGGTCTGTAGTATTCTAAAAGAACGTCTGGGAGAGTAATATCAAGGGCAACCGAAATACTGCGTCAAAAGTCTTCTCCTCGTCCGCTTGTGGAGTCAGGAATCCAGAGCTTTGGAATCCCGAACCCAGGGCTCAAGGAATCCTGACTCCAAGATCAGGAGCACCCAACGAGAATATAGTTCAAAACCACTTAAACATAGCATTATTAAACGTATTTTAGTATCTAAACGGTAGATATCTGGGCATATTTTTATCTCCTAAAAATTTTTCATCTGTTCAGATTTCCTAGCTGAAAGTCTAGTGATCCGAAAATTATAGGGATTAAAACTTACCTTTTCGAAAATTTCAGCCAAAAAAACGGTCGGCTCCCGAAAATTCTAGGTGACCTTTTTAGGGCAAAAATCCGTTTAAGATGGGCAATTACCTTATTATAGGAAATTAGCGCTCCATGATTCGCGTTAATTTTGTTGAGCGATAATTTCCGCGACCTTAATTAAGTGCAGCGTTAATTTCCGCGCTCTTAATTTCCACCATCCTCGGAGACCCAGGGGCAGATAGTGGGGGCGAGGGAAAGTCTAAACGGGCGGAAAAATATGGCACGAAGAAAAGTAAAGAACGGCGAGAAGAGCCCCTGGGGACAATGTCTTACCAGACCAGTTCCAAACGGTCGCCGCCGTTCTGACTTCTGATTGGTGCCAGAAAACTTTTGTGTTTTTCTGCCCAATCAGAAGGCAGAACGGCGGCGACCGTTTGGAACTGGTCTGGTAAGACATTGTCCCCAGGGGCTCTTCTCGCCGTTCTTTACTTTTCTTCGTGCCATATTTTTCCGTCCGTTTAGACTTTCCCTCGCCCCCACTATCTGCCCCTGGGTCTCCGAGGATGAATTTCCACTATTTTAACCCCAATTTTGGAACTTGTCCAGACATTCTTGACACCTAAAAAACGTAATTAACTACAAACTTTCACAAAAGCTAGGGCGAAGGTTTACAATATTTCGGTTCATCTTCATCGTTGTCACTGTCAGATGTGATGTCAGCTCAGTTTTGTTCAGTTTTGAATTTTTTTGCATCCAGTGTTGAAATAAATTTGTTCTAGTTGTCACCACCTTGTCTTAATCGCGTTAATTTCCTTTATTATAAAATTCTACCTCCTCTTTCGAGTTAATTTTCTTTATTCGAAAGTCGTTTTCCATTAAATTCGCGTTGATTTAAGTCGCGTTAATTTCCAATACCTTTTATGGAGCGTTAATTTCCTATAATAAGGTATACCAATTTTTAGATGTTCGAAAATCCTAGGGGAGGCAGACAAGCAAGAAATTTTACAAAAAATGTTCCGATAATTCTAGATCTCAAATCGTGCTTCCAAACAGATATTTTCCGAAAAATGACGTTGGGTGCCCCTGCAAGATCTACTGGTAAGAAATACGGAATCTAGTCCCTAGAATCCGTAACCCACAGCGTGGAATCTAGACTGTCAAGACTGTCTTGCGTTACACTACATGGCACCATTTATGCGATTAACATTTTCCTTTTCTCTTTTGTAGCAGTAGTCCATGTGAAGAAAGCTATACAACTGACTAGACAATGGTTTTACGAAGTGTTAGAACAGGTGTTCTCATCTGCCTTATTTTAGCCCTCTCCGCCATGCTGATACTCATATCACATGTGATCTCGGGAAGGGAACTTCGCTACCTTGGTTCTACAAAACCTCCCCAGTCTCAGTTAGCAGCCACAGCACCGCAAGACCTGTGGCAAACAAAGAGATCTTAGGGACAACAAAGCACACCCCAGATACCTCAATAAGTGTGTTCGTAAGGATGTCTGGCAAACGACCAGATCACAGGCAGCGTTATTTGTGTAACGTTTTCAGGACTTCCGTTCTCTTCTGGCCTCCTTCCTTTGGAAATTTAGTCGTAGGACTTGATGAAGAATCACACGAGGATCATGAATTTGCCGAAAAATTAAAAACACTTGCCCAAAAATACTTTCCTGATCGTAGACTTGAATTCTTTTATGAGGCCCTTCCAAAGGACAAAGGAACTCTGGAGTTTCAAGGCTCGCCTAAGACACCCCAGTTATAACAGACAACTTTGGAGCAGTTTTTCATCGACCTACTTTCAAATGACACCGTCATTGCTTGGATGGACAGTGACTCAGCCTTTTTACCCCAGTAACTAAGTCCACAATTTTAATGGGACAATGGTACGAGCCTTAGGCTCCGCCTGCACATTCTACAGGAGCTGGGTATATAACTGGGCAGATACTACTAAACGGGCGCTAGGATTACCATTTGTCGCTGATTTTATGACGTATTTTCCGGTATATATGTACCGAGACACGGTCACTCACTGCAGAGAGCATATCCTAAAACATTTAAATACAAATAACTTTGAGGAAGCCTTCAGAAAGTTTTACACGACTTTTATCTCTCCAGTCAGCGTCATCCTCTCTTATGCATGGTACTTTGAGAGAGATCGCTATGACTGGAATTTTGAAATGTGCGATGACCTAAAAGAATATAATAAAAGATTTCCAAGTGGCCACACCATTAGGCCCGAAGATATAGAAACTGTTCTTTCCGAGCCTCAAACAGGTTATCATGGTAACGCTGGGTCGGCTTTCAACGAAAATGTCTTTACCAGTTATTGCTTATCACACAAAGCAGCAGGAAATAATTTGGATATATGTTCTAATCATTCCGCGTCGCCAAGCAATAATTTACTCTTTTTTGTCCACGATCTTCAGGGAGGTGTTGATAAGCACCCATGTAAAGGTGACCTTACCAATACCTGTTTGCAAGTTCTAGAGCGACATTATAACCAAGTCGGACTTGAGATAAAACAAGGCCGTAAGCTAGAATGGAGCAGTTTAGAAACTACCGATACGCTTGCCAGCGAATTTGGTATAACATGTCCGCCGATTAAAGTTTGAGATTCGAAGGTATACACAGTCGACGAGAAATTTCT